>JZKD02S1591750.1:0-10203 GCA_000966675.3 Picea glauca
TACCTCATGGAGCAAGGCCCACTGCCTTTCGGAAGCCAACTGGTGTGGTGGATGCCATCTGTAAACCTATGACCATCTGTGGTGGTGAGTGGGTTTTCCATCTGTGCAAAGGGTACTGTTTGTCATGTAGTCTCTCGACACTCCATATCTACAACCTGAGGGCCTCGAGACATAATCTCCTTAGTTATCCACAAAATCAGGATAAAAAAACCTAACCCCCTTCCAACACCCTTATTTGGGCCTTACCCCATTGGATTCCCCTCGTCACCCTGATCGTCATGATACACTTCACCCATAACCCATTTTCTGTGTGGTCCCACCCGTCCCTTTTTGTTTTCCCTCTTCATCATGAACCACACCCGTAGCCAAGACTTGGAAGCTCTCTTCAATTCCTTGTCCTCTAATTTCACAGAGACACAACAAGAAGTGAGGCAACTCGGTGCCAATGTTTCCACCATCAATAAAAACATGCATTCCTCCATAGACGCCAAAATAGAAACCATCAAACAGGACCTCGCTACCCATCTTGCATCCTTCGCTAGCACGGTCTCTGCCAATCTAAATATCCCTGCAGATCTTCCGTGAAGGTGAAACTTCCTCTAATTCCCTGACTTTTCATCCCCATCACTTTCAGTGTGACCTGTGCCTTCCACGTGTGGATGTGAACAAATTTGATGACTCGGATCCCACTGGCTGGGTAACTCAAATGGGACATCATTTCTCTTTGTATGGCATTACAGATGAGTTGGGAAAACTCCGCTATGGTGTTCTCCATCTAGATCAAGAATGTTGGCAATGGTGGCAATAGAGAGAAAAATCCCGCCAAGGGTATGTGGCTTGGACACAATTTGTGGCAAAGCTTTATGAATGCTTTGACACTGACACCAACCATTTAAGTCATTTGACAAAGTTGAAACAATTCGACACAGTGTAAGACTTTATAGGTGCTTTTGATCGATTGGCTTTCCGTACAGAGGGCATGTATGATGTTTTTTTTTTCGAGAATGTTTTATCAGTGGCCTCAAGGATGAGATTCGTGCCCATGTCCTCATGGATCGGCCTCAGAGTTGGGTGGAAGCTACTAAAAGAGATTAGGAAGCACAACAGGTTGTCTTTTCTCAAACCCAAAAACCCTCCTTTATTCCTCGCCCTAAATCAATCACTCCCACTGCTCCTTCCACTCCACTAAAGATCCAAAAATTGACTAGGGCAGAAATGGTTGAACGCCAACTCAAAGGCCTTTGTTATAATTTTGATGACAAATATTTTCCCGAGCACAAGTGTAAAGAACAAAATCTTTTTATGGCTATCTCCGAGGATGTTTCGAAAGACTATGTCGAGCCCCCCCCTGTGGTTGTGTCACCTGAACCCACTGACATGACCCCACCCTCCGACCCTCCAGAAGTTGAACTGATCATTTCCCTAAATGCTCTCATTGGGTTCTCTGCTCCCCAAACCCTCAATAATTGGTTACATTAAACATCGGAAGGTCATCATCCTTGTTGACAGTGGAGGCACCCATAATTTTATTCATCGCCGCATTGCCCAAGAAACTAATTGCTATATTTGTTCCATCAATAATTTTCAAATCATGATTGCCAATGGTAGGTCTATGAAATGTGGGGGGCATTGTAAAAATGTGCATCTCCAAATTGTCAGTGCTACATGAAATCTCATATGTTTTCTATCGACATGGGCGATTGTAACATTGTGTTGGGTGCAGAATGGCTAAGGACTCTGAGTCCCATTCTCATGGATTTTAAGGAATTAACCATGCAATTCAACCAGGAGGGCCAACAATATAAGTTACAAGGCATCACCGTTGGTTCCCCGGAGATCATAAGTTCCCATCGCATGGAAAAGCTCCTCAAAAAAGGTCATTCTGACATTATTACACAATTCCATGCCATTCACGCCATTGAGACACCCTATGTGCCGCAAGACCTCCAATCCATCCTCTCCAAACATCAAGTTGTTTTTCCACTCCTTAGGGACTTCCTCCTTCCTGTGGTGTTCATGATTATTCCATTCCTCTTATCTCCGACAACCTTCTTCCCAATGTTCGTCCCTATCATCATCCCTTTTCCCAAAAAAATGAAATTGATAAAATTGTTCAAGAATTTATCACCATAGGTGTTATCCGTCCTAGTACGAGCCCCTACTCTTATAATGTGGTCATGGTCCTTAAGAAAGAAGGCTCTTGGCGCATGTGTCTTGATTTTCGTGCCCTCAACAAACTCACCGTCAAAGACAAATTTCCCATTCATGTCATCGATGACCTCTTGGATGAATTGAGTGGTGCCCAATTCTTTACTAAACTTGATGTTCGTTCTGTCTACCACTAGATACGTATGAACGAGGCAAACATTCCTAAGACTGCATTTTGAACTTATTAGGGCCACTATAAGTTTTTGCCCATGCCCTTTGGCTTGTGTAATGCTCCCTCCACTTTCGAAAGCCTCATGAATTGTGTCTTTCGTCCTTTTCTCCATCATTTTGTCTTAGCTTTCTTTGATGATATCCTCATCTATAGTAAAACCTGGACAACTCATCTTGCTCATGTGGATCGAGTTCTACATTTACTCTCTCAACACCAACTTTTCCTCAAACAATCTAAATGTGCTTTTGACGCCTCAGAAGTCGAGTACTTGGGTCATATTGTTGGAAAGGAAGATGTCAAGGTGGATCCTAAAAATATTGAAGCTATGTAGTATTGGCCTTTCCCAAAGACTCTCAAAATCTTGCATGGATTTTTGGGTTTAACAGGCTATTATCACAAGTTTGTTAAGAATTATGGAAAGATTACAACACCTCTTACTGCTCTCCTTAAAAAGAATTCTTTCACTTGGACTCCCGCAGTTGATCGGGCCTTTTAAACCTTGAAGGTGGCTATGTGCACCATTCCAGTCCTAGCCCTCCCTGATTTCACAAAGACCTTTCTTCTGGAATGTGATGCTTTCGGGAGAGGAATTGGAGTAGTCCTTATACAAGACGGTCGACCTTTGGCCTTTACCAACAAACAACTGTCAGAGCGACATTTGGGCCAATCAATCTATGAAAAGGAAATGTTGGATATTTTGCATGCAATGGATCTTTTACACCCTTATCTATTGGGGCAACGCTTCCAAATTAAGACAGATCATCAAAGCCTCAAGTATTTTTTGGAACAGTGCCCTTCCTCCCCGGAACAACAAAAATGGGTGACTAAGCTCTTTGGATATGATTATGAGATCATTTACAAGAAAGACAAAGACAATGTGGTTGTTGATGCACTTTCAAGAAAATATGAAGATGAAGGGTCCCTTTTTTCCCTCTCCTTCATTGTACTAGCTTGGCCTCAAGCTATTCACCAGGAATGGCTACAAGATCCAAAAATTTCACATTTGATCCAACAATTGCAGGCCAATTCTGCAATTTCCCCAGGGTACTCTTGGCACAATGATGAGCTTTGCTACAAAGGTGATTTATATTTAAGTAAACCGTCACAACTTAAATCCACGATACTTTCTGAGCTTCATGCTACACCCACAACTGGGCACTTAGGGTTTACCAAAACCTATGACTGGGTCAAACTTTCTTTTTTCTGGGATGGTATGAAACAAAACGTTCGTAATTTTGTAGGAGAATGTGATGTTTTTCAATGCAACAAGGGTGAAATAGTCAAAGCTCCTAGCACACTACAACCGCTTTTGATTCCACCTGCTATTTGGACGAATCTCTATGGATTTTATTGTGGGCTTACCTAAATCGAGCAATAAATTAGTCATCATGGTGGTCGTTGATCGTCTTTTCAAGTATGCTCATTTATGTGCTCTTCAACACCCATTTACCGCCTCCACTGTGGCTCAACTTTTCATGGATCAGGTCTTCAATCTTCATGGCATGCCTCATTCTATTGTTTCTGATCGAGACCCCACTTTCACCAGCAATTTTTGGTAAGAACTGTTCACGCTACAAGGCACCCAGTTGCATCTTAGCACAACTTATCATCCCCAAACTGAAGTTGTCAACAAGTGTTTGGAAACATATTTGAGGTGTTTTGCATTGGAAAGACAAAGTCAGTGGGCTCAATGGTTACCACTAGCTGAATGGTGGTACAACACTTCTTATCATACAGCTACTCGCATGACTCCTTTGAAGCAGTGTATGGACAAAATCCACCTTCAACTCTCTCATACCTGCCAGGTGTCTCGAAGGTCTAGGTGGTTGACCAAGCGCTTACAGTTCGAGATGTTATTCTCTATACCCTCAAAGAGAATTTGGTCATGGCCCAGAATCACATGCAACAATAGGCAGATCAAGGTCGCTCTAAACGTCAATTTGTTGAAGGAGACCAGGTGTTTCTTCGACTGCAAACTTATAAACAAACTTCCCTCAAGGCCGACCATTGTCAGAAATTGGTGCCCAAATTTTATGGTCCTTATACCGTTCTCAAGCGTGTGGGACAGGTGGCCTATCAGTTAGCTTTGCCTAATCATTCTAAGCTCCATTCTGTTTTTCATGTCTCTTGCTTAAAAAATGTGATTGGAACTAAGTGCCAAACTCAAACTAGCCTTCCTGAGTTGGATGAAAAAGACTCCATTTGGTTGCAGCCACAAGCAGTTTTGCACCAGCGTGAACATCGCCTACGTCAACGCACCATCAAGGAAGTGTTAGTCCAATGGAAAGATACAACTCCAACAGATGCCACTTGGGAACCAACAATTTCTCATCTCAAACCTTGAGGACAATGTTGTTTTTAAAGGGGTGGACATGTTAGGGACCTAACATCCCTAATCCCTCACGTAGGTAGAATAATAGATTTCGATGTAATACATACCAATATTAATAAGACCTATCAATAAGGAAGAGTAAGTCAAATGTAAGAAGACCTAATACAAGCTTCCGCTTCTAGAAGGATCTTCCTCTAAATTGTTCTTTTGGATAGATAGATTTAATATAAATAGGAGTAGAGGGTATACGAAGTTTTGTCTTGGATATTATTGTAATAGAGCTCTGCTCTACTCTGTCTCCTCTACTCTGTTGGAGGTTGCCCCCTCGAAGATGCAAGTGAACATTGCTATCATTAATCAAGGTGCTCTTTCTGGTGTTATTCTGGTTATATCATTGTTGTTCTGTCATTTTTATCTAAAATATTTATGTTCTGCATACTATTTTATATCTGGAATACTACACAATAACTATGTAATATGACTTCTCACACCTGCCCTCTTACATGCATTTAATGATTGGCTCTGGGGACACTCAATAAAAAAATGGAGTTTAATACACAATGATAATAAAATTCATGAATGTGGATATACGAATCAATAGACATGAGTAATTCTCCCTTGAACCCCTCTCTTAGACATTCTCCTAGATCCTCCCTCTCTTGTGGATTAATTCCGCCCCCATCTCTGTCCATATACCCTTAGCAATTAACATCACATTTTATTATTAAAACTTAAAGATACAATTCACATATTACAATGCTTGACATTAATAATAGCAAAGACATTATAGAGAATTTGAATAAAAATGCTACTTTGTGTAATAACACATTTATCATTACATCATTCATCAAACTTAAATTATGGTAACATTTTTGGAAAAAAATGCTCCTTTGCTTTTATCATTGCATAAGGTAACATTTTGGTTATTTATATCTAATTTTTTCTCCAAATTTGTGAGTAACCTATCATACACATATTCTCATCAAATTTATAACCAAAAACCCTTTTCTAGATTCTTTTATCAAATCATATCAAAAAAAAATTATTTTCCAATCGAGTTCTTTAATATGGTAATCTTTAACCCAAGTATAGATTCAGATTCGGGTTATGGGAGGACCCAGCCATTGAATTTGTGGCTCGCCCTGCGATGACTCTAATCAAATGGTTTAATCCCACTTTGCCACCTCTTTTAATTCCACTCTGCCACCTCCCAGCGGCCATTTTTCGAAGAAAAGTCTGATCTATAGAATTGAGGCAACAATGGATAGAATCTGACCAGCATTTTGGAGATTCTATTTACTGTATAACTGATTAGATTATGACAGCGATAAATATGGAGCTGGAACTGAGAAGTAGCAGCATGTTCTATTTTTTCCAAATTCTAATTTTTAATAATACCCATCAAGCATATTGAGAAAATCAGTCAGCACACTACTGTGTGAGAACTATAATGCAAATTCATCTCTATTTCAAACAGTTATGATTAAGGCAAAAACTAACCTTCCTTTAAATATGCCAACCTAATTTTGGAAGTAAAATCTAATACACCTAAACTAATCTAAAACAAAATAGAAATCCATTCACCCAAAGCACACAGGTGTATGGTTTGATACATATCCAAGGGAAAAGAATAAACTTAAATAAAATAAGCACCAGGCGAGATACCAAAAATACAACTAGTGAAATGTAGCTTCTGAGTGCTGTCCWTGTAAATTTCAAAAGTAATCTCCGGAGTGATGTAGTGGTATTGGCAGTAACATTATACATTGAACAATAATGCATTACAAGCATCTCCGATTTAACTTCTCCCTGGTTCTCCCTGATTCATATATGTGTGTGTTTTAATGTATGATCATCAGCCTACTTTTCAGCAATGGATTTAAGTCGATCGATGAGAAGAGCATCCTCCGATGTATAGTCAGGCACAGCAGGAGTAATACCCAATTTCTCATTCAGCTTCGCTGCAGCTTGCATGGTCTCTCCAATCCCTCCAGACTGCGGATGCCCATGAGGACTCCCACGAGCCTCCGTCTCCATGATTTTCTCTGCATCTTCTGTCGTGACAGCCTTGTCTGCGGGAAGATCTTCAGMTGCGGCCTGCACATGCACAKAGTTATGTAGAAACAAATCAAAATATATGCAGAAAAACTAAATGTGACTCAAAAAAAGACATGAATAAAACACATCTACTGCATTRTTCTCTCATACAGTCATTGATATAGARCTCTATGGCAAGGGGTATATATAATATACCAGCAGAATGTTTGAAAGAGTGGTCTTCCCCACGTCGTTTACTCGAGGATTAAGTTCGGCTGCTGCTTGGGCTGTGGCAGCTAATCCTCCTTTTTGCGCGAGGGGGTTGCCTGTAGCCCTTTTTTCTGCAGATTGAATGGCTCGAGCGTCATTTGAATCAATTGGTTTATCTCCCTTCTTCATTGCAGCAGCTGCAAGGGCCTGCATGAAATTAATAATGGTTAACATAACACAGAGACATGTATAAACCTCGGTCTATTAACTATTTTAATCCCTCTAATATTGCCTTTCAACATTTAATAGATCTGAAGAAAAAATAGATCTATACTAATTTTACATAACTTTCAACATATTTTTTATATGCTGCTTTTCAGCATTTAATAGATTTGGTGATGAAATAGATCTATATTAATTCTATCTTCGAAGTTATTAATCAATTCAGACCCTCAAAACCCTTGGAGCATATAAAACTTTGACCCATGTTATCCTTCAATCTTTTTACTTAAAGAAGAGTTTGCCATTGATATTTTTATATTGCTTTTCAGCATATTTGTTATACTACCTTTTAACATTTAATAGATATGAAGATAAAATGGATTTATACTAATTTTACAGAACTTTTATCATATTTTTTATATACTGTTTTTCAGCATTTAATAGATCTGAAGATAAAATGAATCTATATTAATTCTACCAAAACTTAATTTTAATTGAAAAGTTTGTATTTGATATTTTTCATACCCCTACAGTTCACTATGTTATTCTTCAATTTTTTAACTTAAAGTAAATAGTTTGCAATAGATATTTTTTATGCTGCCTTTCCATATTTTCAATATTTAATAGATCTGAAGCTAAAATAAATCTTCTACAGATAAAAAGTTTACACTCTACAGTTCATATGAATGAAATCGTTATACTAATTCTACTGATGAAAAGTTTGCACTCTACAGTTCATATGAATGAAATCCTTATGGATGAGATAAAAACTCGCATCCACTATCTAAGTTCATATGAATGAAATCCTTATGGATGAGATAAAAACTCGCATCCACTGTCTATTTAAAAAGACAAATGAAATAAAAAAATAATAAATTTAAATATAAAAATAAAAATAAATATAACATGTAAAGAGGTTTGCACATAGGTTGTTTTGGATAGGTTTAGATGGGGTTAAAATGGGTCTATGGTAGTCTGTGCTGGTATCTTTAAAGCGTAGAGAGGTCTGCATATGGGTTGTTTTTGATAAGTGTAGATGTTTAATAGATCACTGGTTAAAATGGATCTATGGTGATTTATACTCATAATTAATACATTAATACATTAAGGGTTAAAATGGGTTTATACTGAGCAGTCTATGGTGGTCTCTGCTGGTACTGAGCGGTTTATGGTGGTCTCTGCTGGTATTGAGAGGTTTATGGTGGTCTATGCTGGTACTTAATACATTAGGGGTTAAAATGGGTTATGGTGGTCTATGATGATACTTCAAAATGTTGGATCCCCTTATGATAGGTGGCTTGTTCTCTGGAAATTGTTTAGACTGTCCTGTCGAATGTTTAAATAGAGTAAACAGTGAACACTTTAAGTCCAGAAATTCTTTTACCATTAAAATGGATATGCTATAGTTTAGACATGAGTATTAACTTTTAAGTTTTCTAACATGTTAGGAATTCCTTAGGTTCCTCTTTATGCCCTTCAAGTTTATACGAGAATCCAAAATTTTAAGTTACAGTATGAGTGGATCTGGATTTGAAGTACTGCCAACCTCGTTGAAGCCACAGTTTTTTGTGGATTATGTTTGGGAGCAGCCAGCCACTATAATTTTGGATTAAATTTGGTAACATCCAGCCATTGGAAATGGAATGAGATCTTGGCTTCTCATTGGAATAAGAAATTAAATTAAATTTAACTGAAGTTTATGACTAGGAGTATATTTTCTTTCCTCTTGTAGCTCAAACACTGCTTCCACTTTCAAACTCTCGGAATTACAAGATAGATAAACAACTATATAATGTCATCAAAATCCATACATTCTAACACAAGCCCTAAGGTAGATGGCTACTTGTTTAGCCAGCAAGCTCAGGAGACTGTAAGTTTCTCAGAGTTTCTTGTTTTTATTGAGTGGTGTAGTCTTACTCGCTTAAACATTGGAGAAAGTGCAAGAACTAGCCTTCACTTGCTAAACAATCAGAAGCTGCTCCTCCTCCACAACCAAATCTAGGGAGAAGGTTACAGTTCTACTAGGGCAGCATTTGAGGGTTTTGTCAATGAGATACGTATCAAAAGGAAGAGGCAATTAAGACCAGTGCCATGAAAAATAAGTTTCTAAGTTCACAGATAATCCCAAATTTTTTCTTTAAAAAAAGGGAGAAAATCAAAATCTGTCACCTTGCAAACGTAAAAAGTTTAAAACAGCTCTTAGTGGAGGCAGACTACTGTCAACCAAAGCTAGCGCTAATTTCTAGTCTTTTGAAAGCATCATTTGCACTGTAAAATTGACCTTGTTGCTGTAGGTCCTATTGCAGTGTGGAAAAATTTCTTTTGCATCAAGCAAGAATTTTCTAAGATTGATCTTCTGTGTTCCCCTCGTTTAGCTTACTTTGGCCTTGAGACCAGAGACATGTTTGCAGGCCACCTTTTTTTTTTCGCAGATTTTGGCTAATCCCAAGTTTTGTACTACATATTATTTCCTTTAAGCATATGTCCTCCTTTTTACATGAGATTCATTGTGAAAATTGGATCTTATATGAAATCACAAGGAGAAACACGGGTGGAAATTAATTCTTCCTCAAGCAATATATCTTATAACAGAATTTATTGATATCTTATAATAGACAGTGCAAGATATGAATTGATTGCACTAAAAATGTGCTGTTAACCACAGTATTAGAATTCCATACCATATCTTAGCGAGAGTATTAAAATCCCTTATCCTATCATAGGAGGGAAGACGAAATCCCAAGATCCAAAAAGGCATACTTGCACCCCGATGCTCAGATCCAGATTAGCAAAGTTTTTGTTGAGCATGATGCTTTCTCACATATACCCAAAAAGAAAACTTGCACCCCGATGCTCAGATCCAGATCAGCAAAGTTTTTGTTGAGCATGATGCTTTCCTCAAATATGTGTGGGATTATTCACAACACCGTCCCAACAAATACAATCAGAAAAGTAGTAATGTGGAATCAAATCCAAACATAGTGATATGCCCCACTATCACAGAACTCATCTAAATAGATAA
>JZKD02S1591751.1:0-10203 GCA_000966675.3 Picea glauca
GTATCAACAATAGGGATCATGGTCGATCCTCTTAAGGTGGAGGCAATAATCCATTTGCCCCCCCCATGCACAATCCTACCACTTCAGAGTCTACAAGGAAAGGCGAACTTCTTACGACGCTTCATCGCCAACTATGCCGAAATCACCAAGGGATTTATGCATTTACTAAAGAAAGACATTCCTTTTTTCTGGGACAAAGCCACTCAATGCTCTTTTGACGCATTAAAACATGCCCTCACAACCGCACCTCTGCTACGACCACCTAACTATAACAAATATTTCTTATTATATTTGGCTGCCGCAGAGTCAACCATTGGCATGGTTTTAGTTCAGGAAGATGATTCATTCTCATAATACATGATCTATTACCTGAGATGAGGCCTCGTAGGACCGGAACTCAATTATTCTCATATAAAAAAACTTGCATTGGTAGCAGTTCATGCTGTTCAATAGTTCCGTCACTATGTTTTGTTTCGCAAGACCACCGTCATTGCTGTCATGAATCCATTCCAGTACATGTTGGCACGACGAGTTATAGGCAAAAAAATCAGTAGATGGATAGTCATCCTCCAAGAATTTGACTTAGACTTCATTTTAGCAAATTCCAAGAAGTCATTGGTCTTCGCAGAGCTTATTTTGGAACTTTCGATTAAGTCAGGTGACGTTGTGCCTGAGGAATCACCTATCTAGGGAGATATGTTTTTGATTACATCTTCAGACCCTTGGTACGGAGATATACTTATCTATCTCCAGAATTTGAAATGCCCCACCTCTGCTTTTCATGATGAGCGTCGGTGGATACGCCATC
The DNA here is from genome assembly GCA_000966675.3 of Picea glauca. Taxonomy (NCBI): domain Eukaryota; kingdom Viridiplantae; phylum Streptophyta; class Pinopsida; order Pinales; family Pinaceae; genus Picea; species Picea glauca. Next base: position 809 of record JZKD02S1591751.1, read on the forward strand.
AGGCTAAGAATTATCTCATACTCGATGATACGTTGTATCGGAGAGGTGTAGACTGCATCTTACCTCGATGTCTCACTCATGAGGAGGCCATCATCATGCTCAACGATTTCCATACTNCCTTCATCTAGTCGAGTTTTCTTATCATAATGAGTATTAGACATTGTTGAAAATGAGCCATTTTAAGCTTTGTATAGTAGGAAATGCAACACACAAGTAAGTTGGGACAACCCAATAGACAGAGTAGTTATTGGGCCAGAATTTCTAAAGGAAATGGAAGAGCAGTTGGTAAAGATCAAGAATAATTTAGAGTTTTCATAGGACATGAAAAAGAGTTATGTAGATAAAAGAAGAACAAACGGGGAATTCAAAGTGGGCGAGCATGTATTTTTAAAAATAAAATCTAAGAGGAGCTCGGTAAGATTGGGAAGTCGTCCAAAGTTGGCAGTAATATATTGTAGGTCATTTGACGTTTTAGAGAAGATAGGCTTAGTTTCATACATGCTTGCATTACGTACATCCATGAGAATTAATAATGTGTTTCATGTGTATTTATTAAAGAAATATGTTCATGATCCTAACCAGGTAATTTATTGGACTATGATCTAGGTGGAGCATGAAGGGGAATTTCAGGTGGAATCAGTGTGCATCATGGACTGGAAAGTCAAAGTGCTTAAAAACAAATTCATAGTCCTGGTAAAGATTTCTCTAGACCTATTACAGTCCTAAAGACACTACATGGGAGCATGAGGAGACCATGCAACAAGAGTACCCATATTTTTTTGAAAATTTTGAAGAAAGTTGAATGTATACTTATATATAAGTGTGAAAGGCTTTGTTTTGGCAGCAAGAATTCTTGGAGCCACATCTATTTTAGCAGCGGGAATGGGAGATTGTTGGTTGAAATTGTTGCAAGAGTTGTGAAGTTGAAAAAGTACCAAGTACTATGATGTAATTTTTGTATGTGTATGCTAGTATGGTGTTGTGCATTGAGGATGGTGCAATTTGTTGGGGGGGCGGGGTATGTAACATCCCCATTTTTAATTGTTGAATAGTGATATGTAATGTAAATATAATGTATGGTCATGGGCCCAAATATGTAATATGTAAACAATGTATATCAGAAATAATAAAATGAATGTAATGTCGACTGTAGATGGACATGGACATATTAATGAGGGCTAAGTTTCCACAAGAGAGAGGAGGGTCTAAGAGAATTTCTGATGGGTTCAGGGGGGAATTGTCCATGTATATTAATTCAAAACCACTTCCTGAAATTATTGTTGGTATATGAACCTTCTAATTTCTGGTTGAGTGTTCCCAAAGCCAATCATTAAACACATTTAAGAGGGTTGGTGGTAAAATTCACATCCCATAGTTATGAGAACATGGGGGCGGATGAGTAAAATCAACATTGGGGAGTGTGAGAGTAAGCTTGCATGGGGGGGAAGGAAATTTGTATGGGAAAGGAGAGGAGTTTTTGCATGTAGGTTTTGGGACAAAAAGGGAGAATAGAGTGTTGGAACTTGAAGACAACCATAGTGGGCATGTGTGGTAGTTGTTTTGGAGCTACACACATGAAGAATCATGATTTTAGTCCTGTGGAGTGAGATTTTGTGTGAGATATTACCCTATAGCATTGAGCTTATTGTTGTGAACTTTTCATGTTGCAACTGACATCCCTAGAGTTCCTAGCAAGAGAGATTCCTAGGAAACATGTGTTGGATCCCTAGAGGGAAGTGGGAAGGCCTGAGGGACTATGTCACAAAGAAGGAGGATCCAATTCTTTGGGTTGTGCGGGTTGAGGGGAATATAGTTGGAGGATTGGGATAACTGTAGGAAAAAAATAGTTTTTTGTGGGTAGAATTGGGTTATGAGTGGATGGTGGAGACAAACTATCTTGTGGATTTGTAGCCCCAACTTGGGGATGATTTGTTGTTGAGATTTGGATTAGTAAATATATGGTTGGGAGGAACATCAATCCTCTGCAATGGGTTGCACACTTGTTTTAGAAGATAAATGTTTATCTTTGTTACATTGTTTCTAATTATGGGTTCTAATTATTATGCATATACTATATTCATCAGTAAATGATATGCAACTTGTATTGGAATAATTACATGTTCATAATGTTGTTAAATACATGTAAATCCTCATTGGCTTGCATAAAATCGTGGGATTTATTTGTTGTGCATAAACTATGAGTTATGGACATTTGTATGCTACTATGAGAATTTTAATTTAGTTGCATTCATGTTTTTTAAAAATGTTATCCATTTTATGGACGTTTTTAGTATGTAAGCAATTGAGTTGATTGGTACCAAAAAAAACTTGAATTCTTGGGATTAGCAGTGGGGGACACTACATTCTTCATCTTCATATTCTTTGTAGAATAATTTCTTCTCACCACATTTATGCCCCTTAATGTACTCATTGTCACAATTGAAACATAGTCGTTTTTCTCTTCTTTCATCCATTTGTTGAGGTTTCAACCTTGTCGGTTGAGGTACGGTAGTCTTATGAACCCCAAAACAATTTGTGCTACCTATGTATGCTCCATTGGTAGACTTTTGTGTAACCTTATTCTTGGCTTGAATATTATGAGAAAACATAACTTCCATAATATTTATATGATGTCTTAGGAAAATATCATGTTTAATGTCTTCTTTAAATCCACCCATGTAAGCTTCCAACAAATGTTCTTCACTTATGCCATCCACCCTTGTGGCCAATACTTGAAATTATGAATTATAATCTTCAATATCACCTAAGTGCTTGATTCTTTTCAATTTATTGAAGTATTCATGTTCCCAAACTTTCCCATATTGTGATTCTCAGTCTCTTGTAAATAAACCCCAATAATAATGATAAGAAGGGGACTTCTTTTTAACTACCCATTGATACCATTGATATGGTTTTATCTCAAATTTCAAAGTTTCTATGTGAATCCTTTTCATCCATAATATTATGCATTTAAAAATATTTCTCTATTTGGTTCACCCAGGTAAAGACCTATGTTCCATCAAACTTCCTTAATTCAACCTTGGGAAGGTTCACTCCTTTTGGAGACCATCCATAAGTAACTCCATTATTGGAGTTAAATCCCCATAGAAAATTATTATTATTCGAAAATTATTCAACCTCAATACTACCTTTATTTTCATGAATCATTTTAGACACTTTATCAATTTTAGGGAACCTCCCATTTAAGGCTTCCATAATATTTTGTTCCATTTGTTCCATCATTCTTTTCATATGTTCTTTTTTTTCATCCATATTCCTTTCCATCATTTCCTTATTTTTATCCATCTTCCTTTCCATCAATACCTTATTTGCATCCATATTTATTTCCATTTATGTTTGAGTATTCATTAAATCAACCTCTCTCATTGATCTATCATTCAATTCATTGATTTGACCATTCAATTTGGATAGTTGGTTTTTTTTCTACTCATTTTATTCATGGGTCATGGAGGAGATTTCTGGAGGTTTAATTGGTGAAGTAATTTTTGGGTATTTCTTTGGACCCATGGTAAAAAATCACTAATTTATTTTTAAAAAATGAGCTTGCTAACCACATAAAAGCTCTTAAAATCACCAAACAATAACTTGTGTAAAAATTGTAACTTCCACAAGAAATATATCTTAAAATATAATGATTCAAATCATAAAAAATTCACATTTACTTCACTATGTCAACTTAGGATTCTAAAATTTTTAGAATATGAAACTTCACTGGAAAAACAATTATAGCAAAAATGCCAAGATAACTGATTTTAGGTTTAGTCACAAACCTTTTATTCCATGGACTATATCTCCAAAAGTGTAGTGAGCCATAACCTTAAATTTTGACCACTTATAATATGAAATTTATGCTTAGTCTCCACAAAATTTCACTGTATAAAACCTCTCAGAAAAAAATTATAGCGAAAATCCTAAGATGATTTGTTTAAAACTGAATTTAGGATGAGTCAAAAACCCTATCTTCCATAGGCTATATCTCTGAAAGTATAATGAACCAAAACTTGAATTTTTTACTAGAGGTACTGTGATACTTCTAGACACGACATGAGATCACATATGTAAACAATATCCTAACTACTAAGGTTTATATGGAAGAAATTTATCTCCATTATTAACAAGCTCTTTAAAATATGTTTGTTATTGAAGATAGTCAATCACCCAATGGGTTGAATTCAAATATATCATGAAGAAGAGGTTCAACTCTTCTAGGTATCAAGAGAATCTATTAGCAGGATGTCTTCAACTTCGAAAACTTCTAGATCAATTAGTATAACAATACATCAAATTGTTCAACAAACTTCATTTCAAGCTAGAAAATCAAGATCTAAAAGAGGTAATTAAGATAATGTTTCTTTATGATTTTCTTCCTTGTCTTAAGAAAGAAATAACAATGTTTCAAGTGTATTCTTTGGAGCATACACAATAACCACAACTACTAAAACTATACTTGGATCTAAGTTTGCAAAGAAAATGTCTCATTTTAGTTATATCAATTACAATGTTTCTTCCTCAGTCCCTCCTACCTCCAAAACTTCATTTGACCTTCATGAAATATAGAAGGGTTTAGGCTATCCAGCTTCATTGGCTAATAAAGAAAGAAGAACTATAATCATTCCATTGAAGAATATAGATTTCTTTGACTTCAATGTAGATTTCGTTTTCTTTGAACATAAAGAATTTAAAACATCTCTCCTCACAAAGCAACAAATTAAACAAGAAGACACATATATGGTAGTTGACAATCTAGTAGCTCTATTTGTGTAATTTATCCTAATAATTAAAAAGTAGTCAACAAATTTAAATTAAAAAAAAATCTTAAAAATGATTCAACAGATTTAAATTAAAAAAAAATCTTAAAAATGTAAAATATATCTTAGGACTTCTCCTTGGAGTGGCTCTCCATTCCTAATTAAACACAATGAATAAATATTGTACGTATATTATAGAGCACTGGACAAAATTGGTGCCCTCTCCTAAGAGCTATGTTATGGAGCACTTAAACTTAAAAGGGATATATGGTAATGAGTTTTTATGTAACAAGGGATATATGCAATAATACTTTTCACATTTTTGTGATTGAATATGTATAGTTTTTTTATAGCATTAACAACAACAACAACAATTATTGAGACATCACAAAATCAATAAATAAGAGGGAAATCATTTATATACATCTCAATGTTCTATTATCACATTTGCCTAAATCTTTATTTCTAACTATATCTCTTGGAATTAGCTAACCTCATCCTTTAGTTTATCATCCATTTTATTCTTCTCCTATCTAACTCTTCATTTCCTTCAACTACTCTTCACCTTCCTTGGAGTTTAATATTTTCACCCATCAATTTCACCTTTTTTTATTTTTCATCTTCTTTCAAATTTTTCATTAGTTGCACATGCTCATTGCCATGCACACTCATCATGCTATCCATGTGTGCTTAATGTCATGCACTCGAACTATACATGGTTCACCTAGCATATATCTCACACTCTTGTCTAGTTCCCTATGCTTCCATGCACGTTTCTTCTTGCGTGTGCATTCCCACCATAATTTTTTGCGATCCTAAAGAAAATAACATATCATGCTCTCATTTCTCTTCCTATTATGATCACTTGTGTTTCATTCATGCGACACACTCATGGACTTATTAGTTTGAAGGATATCCGTACAACAATGTCCATGTGTGACTTTTTCTTGTTTAAATATGCTACTAGTGGAGGGTTGGGTTTGACTGTAGCAAATGACACTTATATCTTTGATTTCATGTTATAGTATGGACACCTAGAGCTAACAATGGTGGTCCCTCTCATGTATTTTACATTATGGGGTTTTTCCTCTTGGTGCATCACAAAAGAAATATGACTAAGATTAAAACGATTGAAAATGACCACGTTCAAGTAGGCTATATCAAAACTATGAATTGTAGGTTGGTAATTGCTATGGAGAAAATCTCATGGGTATATGGTAAGATCTCCCTAGGATATTCCTATTGATCCTAGACAAACAGAGGGCTAGACTTCTATGGATTTCCTAGAAACAAGAAATAAGATTCAATACTACACAAGGAAATGGAAGAATGACATAGTTTGTTTTGAAGGTCTTCCTTCGCATGTCATGGCTATTGTAATCCTGGAGTTCTAGCTCTAGCTCCTACAACCTGCTTCCTGCACACAAGAGACAAAACAATACCATTCTACTTCTCTTCCTAGTGTTATAATCCTAGATCTAGATTGGATTTAACCTGATCTATAATAAAATAAACCAAATATGAACATTTATGAATAAAAGACAAACATTCACAAGGAAGGGAAAACCAATGATATATTAATTTGAATAATGGAAATACATCAATACAATTATCTCTTAGTGTAGATGCATTTTTCTTTGCCCCTTTCTCCTTGATCCTCCTCAGCTCTTCAACCAAGCTAGGAAACTTGACTGCAACTGTTGTAGATGGAGAAGCACCTTTGAACTTTGAAAACATAGATCTATAATTGATTCTTCCTCCTCATGCTCAATATTTTTCTCTTTATATAGATCCTTAGAAGAGGCTTGGGAGATCTTCTAGATCTTCCAGATACCAATGGATACTCAAATGATGTGATTTCCAAGGCTTATTCCACGAAGAACCAATTCATCCCTTGTTTGCCTCTTATAAACTCCATGAATTTAGAAGGTTACAGAGGGTGTCATGGGTTTCACTATAGTTGTCCAGTGACGCGTCACTTGTTGTCAATGTATGACAAGTGACACCCTGCAAAAATGCTCTAAATCTTAAGCTAGAGTTGTGTCTTGGCTTTCATCTTCTGTTGTATTCCTTTCTGGCCATGTAGGGTGAGAATTAAAGCTATAACATATTCCACCTAATGTGTGAGGTCAAGAAAAGAATGGATGGTCGAAACAAATTACAATAAAACAATATCCATGTGAGGCAACATGAGGAGAGAGAAAAGAGGTCTAGTGGTCAAAGAATATCTACAATCAAACACCAAGGATAAAACCATATATAGACCATCCCCAAGGTAGACATACTCAGAATCTAAAGAGTATCAAAGCATGGCTTCCAAACAATACATTGCAGATCCATGACATGAAATGCAAAATCATGGACTTGAAATCATATGTGGTGGATCCATGTCATCAATAAGATCATAGCCACGAGTCAATACCATGTGGATCTATGTCATCAATGATATCATAGCCATGAACAAATACAATGTGGTTCTATGTCATAACATATACATCACAAAGACAAAAAGTACCAAGGAAAGTGCCCCCTAAGTCTTCAAAGTACTCATATACAAGGGATATACTCCATCGCAACTTGGGATGGGATGTTTTAAAGTAATGATGTGGCCCCAAACCCGAGGTCTTCATCCCAAACCTCGATGGTACAAATATACAACATGTGAATAGATAAGCTGATGTCGAGTGTGGTATAAACTGTCTGATTATTGGTCATTGATGTATACTGTTAACAAACGTGAGGGGACCCACCGATGAGGAAGATGGACCCCAAGGTACCTAGTAAAATTTATCAAGTGTGAATAGAGGATATATTTTTGAACACTCATAGAATCAACCAATCCCGAGTCAATGATGAAAACCCATTGTTGATTGCGAGGAGTCCTACCACTAAGGACTGCATGCTCCAAGGTACTAGTTGGTTTCTAGATCCCTCTCCTAGATAATGTGTTGAATTCGATAGGAAGAGATCCGTCGAAGGAGGGCCTTAATGTATCCCCCATCAACCGACACAAAACATACATCGAGAGAGATAGAATCACCAAGTACAACTAACATAGGGATGGTGATCTAGGTGGATATCAGTTTCCACCCACCTTTTCCAACTGGCTCAAAACAATTTTCTGACAATTTTGGCAATTTACTATTTTTAGCAGGTTTTAACTTCCAGGGGCCATTTTGAGAGCCTAAATGAAGGTTTTTTGAGATCAAGGTTCTCAATGATATTTGAAGGCATGATTGAGCCCCCAAAATGAATCTCCTCGACGATACCTTTCCAATGAGCTATTACACGCCTAAAACATAGATCGTATGCAAAAGTTATGACCCTGGGAAGTTGATGTACTAACTTGCCCAAATGGGGCCCACATGACTTTTGGCGCTTCATATCCTAGGGTTAGGTTTTTGGATGTCAATGGTTTTTGGAATTCCTATTTATTGTAAAAAGGCCTTCAGAGCCTCATTGTAATCATCTTCTTATGAATGCGAGTAGTTGTCACATCTCTTCTCAGTGATAAGCTGCCACCATTCTAGCGAGTCTTTCACTTTTTATTTTTACAGTCTCTGTGGGTGAAGGGGACCCCAAAGAGGGAGAGTTCCTTTTTCATTCATAGATGTGGGTGAAGGGGACCGCGCTGCATTTTATTGTTGATAGCGGAAGCCAGAAGAACCTCATCTCAGCAGAGGTCGTCAATCAGCTGGGATTGTCGACAACACCACACCCGCAACCATACAACATCAGGTGGCTTCGCCAAGGACGAGATCTTTGTGTCAACCAGAAATTCCAATTGTCATATGGCATCTAGCCCTTCAAGGACGAGGTATTATGTGATGTTGCCCCATTGGATGTCTGTGATGTTCTCTTGGGCCAACCATATATGTGGAAGCGCCATGTTGTTTATGAGTCTCGACCCTGTAGTGTCATTGTTACTTTGGGGATTCATCTCTAAAGAATACCAGAGGTAGTTACGACTATTGTTCCACCTAAAAAGTGCCACATGTTAGTATCTCATACTGCAAAATTTAGCTTCTTCACAATCTGTTCAAAAGGAGAACAAAAGGACACTGCAACCACTACAACCTTACCCCAAGCACCTTCTATCCAACAGAAGCAGGTCGACAAGGTTGCAACAAAGCACAAAGATTCCTTCTGCACATCATCCTTTCATGTATCTCGACTTGTTGAACAACCTCAACCTCAACGGGTTCTTGATATACTTCCACAAACTCAGCAACATGACGTCTCCAACAATATAAGCAGCTCACCAAGATGCAGATCCGGCAAATGTTTTTCCCTCTCCCCCGGGAACTCAACATAATGGAGACCATTGCTTCCTAAGGAGGGAGTATTGATCCAAGTGGATATCGGTGGCCACCCACCTTTTCTGACTGGATCAAAATAATTTTCTGACAATTTTGGCAATTTACTATTTTTAGCAGGTTTTAACTTCTGGGCCATTTTGAGGGCCTAAATGAAGGTTTTTTAAGATCTAGGTTTTCAATTATATCCAAAGACATGATTGATCCCACAAAATGAATCTCCTCGACAATACCTTTCCAACGATCTATCACATGCCGAAAACGGAGATCGTATGCAAAAGTTACGACCCCGGGAAGTTGATGTACTAAC
>JZKD02S1591752.1:0-10203 GCA_000966675.3 Picea glauca
TAGTAGATGGATCTATGATTGAGCTAATCTCAGTAGAGTAGGAAGTCCATTGTATCTTTGTTTGTTTTGCAGGACCTATCAGGGAGCTCAAGATCAAAGCTCAGCCTAGACTTTGTAGGGATAAACGTCGTTAATAAGGTACATATCTTTCTCCTTCTCTTTCATTTATTAGCTTGATTAGATCTAAAAGGAAGTCAGTGTCCATGTTAAGCACTTTTCTGTCTTGGCCTTAGGAGTCTAGAGACCAAGAGGGAATCCACTTGTCCACAGGGGGATTCACCTACAACAAAAATTGGCGACACCACTGGGGAAGAGCTCTAATTTTTGTTTCCATTCCCATATCTTGTTTTGGCCCTTTTCCCACTGATTTGATCTTCTCCGTATTGTCTTTTTTATTCTTATATTGGTTTGATTGCCTTTTTATGTCATCATGATCACCCTGATTGACTGAATTTTCTCGAATTTTTGAGTTTCTGGGAACTTTTCTGAGATTTTGTAGCAGAGCGCTCCCCTGCCCTTGTTAGCAGAGAGCTAAAACTCCCTGGTGGCCTTACACAGGGTGTTGGAGCACTCTGGTACCCCTTACACCAGAGCGTTATCCCATTTTCAGTGAAAAACCCTCTAGTTTTTCAATTTCTGGGTTCAGTTTTTTGCCTTTTGCATTTGCTCGGGGTATCATACTCTTAGTCCATCTTGGTATTGGCATTCAAAACACAATTTTATAAGGATTCATCCTCTTTTGTTTGGATTTTTTGACATTTTTCCTTACTTTGCAATAACTCTTTGTCCTTCACAATTTGAAGTCAATTTGTCATTTTCTTATCGTTTATCTGAATGAGTGAAAACTTTGTAAGGAGTTTCAAAGGTCTTTTGTACTTTTATTTGCGATCTTTGAGTCATCTTTTCCAAGCTCTTTCTCCTTGATTTTGATTTTTTGGCTTTCTATTGCTTGTTTGATCACAACAAGGGTGTTTTTTGGTTTATGTGAAGTTTGCTTCCAGATTGTTTAAATATCACATCTCTTGAAGTCCGATTAGCATAAGAATATTTACATCTACTGGTTATCAGTCACATACAAACATTTTAGCATTGCATTGGATTCCTTATTGAGGACTATTGCATGAGGTCATTTCATCTTAGTGTTTGACAGTGAAAGGAAAATCCTTCTCTTTCCCTTAATTAGACATTCATTGAAAGAAAAGATTGTTTATCATTTATTATGCATGTTTTGGGAACTGAATCATAATATCATTAGTCTTCACTCTCATACACCTATAAGTAAACAACAGCCACTAAAATCAACGCTTAACTAAAATTTAACATACTTTTTACATCTTTGTTAGCAAACCTACATTAGGTTAAGGTGTAGGGCTTTGTAATAGGTTGAAAGGATAACTTTCCAAAGCTATCAAACAAACGTAGCATCTTGTGATAGGGAGAGCATATCCAATTTTCGTATAGGCTTTTTGGGATCCCCCTCTCACATAGGGGTTACGCACGAGGTCGCATGTGAGTGAGTTACGGAGATTATCCCTATGTGGTTCAACTGTTTGTAGAGGTCGGATTATATATTGGGGGTCACTTGAGGGTATACCCACGATTATGTACGGGAGCCTCTCGATTTGATTTCAGACTTGTTATCCTGCCCATATGTCTAGATCGAGTTGTTGACTATACCCACCCAGGGGCTGACTGCGAATTGGTGACCTTAGTAGCCATAATCTTTAGGGCCTTACATGAGGTGATGGTGAAGGGAAGTCTCACTGTACCTGGAATAGACGTTGGTCAAACTCACTCAGGCTCCTTGGAGGGTTAATCCACAATTACTGCGTGGAAGCTTGCAACAAGGCATAAGTTTATTAAGCAATTCACCAACGTAATTGATCCACCCGCTCTATCCCCGCCCCTTCCTATTTTGATCTCGCGACGTTGGATTTCATCACCAACTGGTGGTTTCATTATGGGAAGGTTTTGTTTGATTGTTTGCCTCTTAGATTCATAGTGTGTGTTGGTTGTGTTACTTAGTGGACCTTAGGTCGAGTCAGTGTTAATGGCATCAAATCCTGAGAGTACCAATGGAGGAACCCATCCTCCTAGGGAAACTTATACCTTTCCATATTTTGGAAACTTTGGTCCTCCGTATATTGCCACACTGAGTCTTCTGGGACTCACCATTGGATTACCGGTTTGGTTGTTCCCCACTCCAGTGATCTCGAATCCTCCCAATGTTTCAAATACACCTAATACTTTAAATGTCAGTACACCACCCACACATCAACCTCATGTTTACTTTTCACCTTCTTCATCCATTAATTCTCCTTCCCTTTCTCCTTCTTCATCTAGTGAAAGATTTAAAGCAAGTAGCCAGGTTGATCAGAAGAAGAAGAAGAACCCAAAAAGGACCAAGTCCCCAACAACATCATATGTTGGATCCAAGAAACCAGTTACTATTAATAGTATTGGGGTGTTGGTGAGGTCAACAAGATTAAAATAAAGAATCTGAAACCCAAATTCCCTTGCATTCTTTGTAAGGGTGACCACTTTGTGAGGGATTGCCCTGGTATTCCCAAGGTCTTAGAAATGTGGTCCTCCACGTCATTGGCCTCTGTCGGTCATGTCGATGATACCCCATCAACTAGTGACATTAAGGTTGGTAAGAAGAAGACAACTATCAAATTCCCTTGCATGTTATGCAAAGGTGATCATTATTCTCACCTTTGTCCTCGTATGGACGAGTCTTCTTCTCTTTTGGAAAAACTTCAACTTCCAAAAGGTTATCATAAGCTTTCTCCCAACCCATCGTTAGTTGATGGACTGGTCAATCTGGTTCCATCCCCGGTCAGTTTGGTTGATCAGGTGGTCAATCTAGTTTCCTCCTCGATTGAACCACAAACCCAAGTAGTTGATCCAGTTTCATCATCGATCAGCCCTACTCTTCATCAAAAGAGTGTAACCCAAGTAGTCGATATGTTTTCATCCTCGGTCGACCCCACTCTCCCGTTAGAGAGTGTCACCAAAGTGGTCGATCTGTTTCCACCCGTCAACCCCATTCTCCCCTTGGAGAATGAAACCCAAGTGGTCGATCTGATTCTATCATCGGTCGATCCAACTCCTCCTTTAACGAGTGCCAAAGTGGTTGATCATGTCCCTTCCTTGGTCAGTCCCACCCTTCCTCTAAAGAGTGCCTGTGTGGTTGATCCAATATTGTCATCGGTCAATCCCACTCTTCCTCTGAAGAGTGCCAACATGGTCGATCTAATCCCATCATCAGTCGATCCTACTCTCCCTCTAGAGAGTAAACCCGATACTGCCCACGTTTTTCTTGTTGAAACAAAATCTACCATGTTGGGGGGCATTCCTCATTCTCCCGCGAAACCCCCTCCAAGAAATGAGGCCATCCTTTTTGATTGGGGTGCGCTAACTGGACCTCGTCTTCCCTCTCACATTCATTTCCAAATTATAGTACAGGTTTGTGGTCGGGATGTTCTTGAAATGCTGATAGATGAAGGTGCATCCGTTAGTATTTTGTCCTCTATTGCTTGGCACGCTTTGGGTTGTCCTCAACTTACGTCGGTTACACAGAATATGTTATCTTTTAACAGAAGAACTAGTCAACCTTTAGGGACCCTTCCTCAATTTTCGTTAAATTTGGGAGGGAAAATTGTCTTTATTGATGTCATGGTAGTCCGAGGCCCCTTGGATTTCACTTTACTCCTTGGGCGGGATTATGTCTATTCCATGAAATCTATTGTGTCCACTCTTTTTCATGTGATATATTTCCCTCACGATGGAAGAACTGTGACTATTAATCAGCTTTCCTTCATCGGTCCTGACTGGATTACCTCCTTGAATGGTTCTTGTATGATGACAGTATCTCCCCCATCGCATGTCAATTATGTGGTGTTATCTCCCATGACATCAACTTCTAATGATTTGGATCCGGTAGTTGACATGGTGATCTCTTCGGTAGGGCTATTGGAGCATGATCTCCTTACCCCTGACGAAGCCCTCGACACCTGTTCCTTCCAGAGTGATTTTCTTCCATCCAGTGAAGATCTCTTAGAATCCATGACCGAGTTTTGTTCCTTGATAGGGTGTTATTCCAGAGTGTTATTCTCTTGGAAGCCATGATCAAGGAGAGTCAATGAGCATAGTTTCTCTTCTCTGTGGAAATCTCGTTAAAAAATGAAACAGAGATCTCGAGCACAGTTTTCTCTTCTCTGTAGCAAGCTCGTTAAAAAATGAAACCGAGGTCATGAGAACAGTTTCTCTTCTCTGTAGCAAGCTCGTTAAAAAATGAAACAGAAGCCTTGAGCATAGTTTTCCTCTATGTAGCAAGCTCGTTAAAAAATGAAACAACAATCTGGGGATTGAACCCAGAGCCCTGAGCATATTTCTTTTCCTGTGTCAAGCTCGTTAAAAAATGAAATAGTCACCTCTCATGTCAGGTCGAGTCTTTCGCTAGATCGCATAGATGTCGAGTCGAGTCTTTCATTAGCTCTCACATTTGAACCTTCATTTCATCCACCTGTATCCTTTTTCTCCATCTAGTACAGAAATTGGTGACAACCTCAAAGTCAATGAATGAATTGAAGCTTGGAGGGCATGTCTCCAACCTTTGATGATCATTCTAGAGTTAAAACACTAGCTTTTAAGCTGGGGGCATATCGAGCTTAGTCTTTGTTATTTCTTGTGCTCGTAAATACATGAGAATGCAACCAGATAAACTTTTATCACTTTTTCAGACTCGCATGGATATACGAAAAAGGAACCCCTTGGAGTCATCTTTGAGCTCTTTTCATACTCTCTAAACATGAAAAGATTGTGGAGTGATCTTGCTTCCTTTCCCACTCATTAAAAGGTTTGAAATGGCATCTTTCGAGTGATAATTTATCTCTTTTTCAGCCTCGCAAGACTAACATTATGAAAAAGGACAACATTGGAGTCGTCTTTAAGTTGTTTTCAGACTCTCTAAATATGAAAAACCATCAAGTTTACCTTCTCTAGACTCGTTAAACGATCACACATTGAAGGGATCATATGAGATCGAACCCTTACTTCTTCCAGTTCATTAAACAAAGGAGGAGGTACTTACCGAAGGTGAGTCATATCGAGCATGTGCTACCCTCCTCGATCTCGTGAAATTAAAAAGAGGTACTCATCTATCTAGATGGGGGGAAAATTCAAAGAAGCAAGCCGAGCAGTTTTTGAGAACACTACCAGTAACTCTTACAGTTTCCCTTGAACATGGCACTTTGTCTTTGCACACATTATAATCTGTTGAACCTCTACACTAATCCAATTTTCTAAGTTTCGTTTACTCCTTTGGGTCACCTGATGAAATTCATAGCATCCACTGCATTATCAAGTTTTGGTCCATGTCACATTTTTTTGATGTGCCTCAGTGTTCATGGGAAGTATCTCCCTCGAGAGTCATCCATCACAAATATCATGTTTCAATACCTGTGTCAGTCCATGTTCATTTTATCTACCAATTACATCTCTGTGTCAGTTTCATGTCGTTGATTGGGGATACATCAAGGCCATTCTTCGACGAGTCTATTCCTATCGACTTCAACACATTATCCAGGAACTAGACTTAGAAACCAGTTAGTACCTTGGGTCCTCCATGCCTCAATGGTAGGCCTTCTCATGTCTGACAGTGGGTTTACATCATTGACCCCTGATCGGATGATTCCACAGATGTTCGAATTCAGCTCATTCATTCACATTCATCGGTATGTACTAGAGTACCTTGGGAATCATTGACATCAATGGTGATCTCCCTCGCGCTTCTTAACGATTTACATCATTGACCGATAATCAAGTGGTTTATGCCATGTTCGACATCAGGATATCTACTCACATGGTTAGATTCGTACTACATCGGGATCAGTAAGAAGACCCTGGGTTGAGTTTTCACTCTTATGTATACTTTGCCCAGGTTGCGAAGGAGTTCTTTTTAACCATGACACATATATTGTTACATAGATCCAGTTTGTATTGGTCATGGCTATGTCTTGTCATCTCGTAGATCCACTGTGTATTCTTCATGGCTACGATCAGTTCAGGTCATAGGTGTATAGATCCACATTGTATCTTCAATGGCTATACCTTTTTTTCAATATAATTAAGGATCCGCAGTGTATTTTATGGCGGCCATACCTAAAAAGTCTTTATCACTCAAGCATAGGTATGTCTGCCTTGGGTTTGAAACATGTCATAATATTTGTTTGATGGTTGTGTGAAGATTTTTTCCAGTTTCTCTACGTCCATACCCTTTCCCGAAAAATTCTACGAAGCACTTCAGTCATCATCGTCTTCTAACTTCATACTTTGGGGGGCAATCTATTACACCTCAAAATTGTTCACTTCGATAGTGTCACAAGTGTCGTCATTACAAGTGTTGTAAGTGTTGTATCTTGTCTGCAAGTGTCGCATCTTAACTACAAGTGTTGCAAGTGTCACCAACAGTATACTACCATATTTCCTATGTCGTGCCTCTAATGACATCATAAAGACACTTAAGACACCCCAAAGACTAGTTTTGAAGAAGAAAAGTCACTTGACAGGGAGTACAAACCTTTTTCCATTAAAAGGACCACTAAAAAATGAATTTTGGAGAGGAGCGCTCCCCTACCCACTGTCAGGGAGTGTTGGCACTCCCTGAGCCTCTTTGGGGGAGTGTTTGAGCACTCTGTACACCCTTTTGGGGGAGCGCTACCCTCTTTTTAGAAAATTCTAGGTTTGTTGAGGCAAATAAGGGAAGAATACCTCAATTCCTGAAGGGAGTTGGATTCGAATAGATGGTCAAGGCATGATCTTAGGGGAGATCCTCAACTAAAGGAGAGGAATCCTCAACTCATCCCAAAGATCTCTCAAGTGGTTGGACCTCTCCAAGGTCATATAAGGAGACCTTCTCATGGTGAAAGGTAGAATGGAGGTTGAGAATTACATCAAACTTATGATCTTATGAGTGAGATGTCATCAAATAAATCAGTGGAGATTACTTGAGCAAAGGGGTTGGACAAGGAGAACTAGAAGAAGTTGTTGCACCTTCATTCAAAGGATTGTAAGTACTTTTACTTGTTCTCATTAATATAATAAATCTTGGCCTGTTTCTTTTTCTTTCAAACTTGTGCTTATTCCATATGAGTTTGTCTGCGGTAGATGGATCTATGATTGAGCTAATCTCAGTAGAGTAGGAAGTCCATTGTATCTTTTTTTGTTTTGTAGGACCTATCAGGGAGCTCAAGATCGAAGCTCATCCTAGACTTTGCAGGGACAAACATCGTTAATAAGGTACATATCTTTCTCCTTCTCTTTCATTTATTAGTTTGATTAGATCTAAAAGGAAGTCAGTGTCCATATTAAGCACTTTTTTGTCTTGGCCTTAGGAGTCTAGAGAGCAAGAGGGAATCCACTTGTCCACAAGGGGATTCACCTACAACATAAGTTAGGGAGGAAGGATGAATAGAAATAGTTGAGAGTGTATGAAGATTTTGCCTTATAGTGGAATTTATTGTTTTCCCCTTTTGAAAAGAAAATATGTATATATGTATATTCATAATTACTTAACTGAACTACAATTGTCTAAATGAACGTTGGTGTGCTAAATCATTGTAATTGAGGGATTTTGCGAACATTTTAATTGGTTTACTATCTTTTATGAAATAAATGGTTTTGTTGATTGGATTGGACGCATACAAGAGTTACTATAGGTGTGATAATTATTGTCATTAGTACATGCGTGAGCCTTGTATATGCTAGCTACACATGCATTTCTTACACATGTACACTAGTATGTATAAGTTTTGTTTTTTTTTGCTTACGGATAATGTTGTTTATTTGATGTGGGTGTATGAACCATGTGTCATTACCCTTGTATTGTAAATTACTCTAACTTCGGGACGAAGTTTCTTGAAGGGTGGATGTATGTAACAACCCTAATTAACTATGTAATTATCGTAGATAATAAATATTATTTTAATTAATTATTAAAATAACTTTATGGAGACTTTATTATAATATTATTAACATCGATAGATGAAGTAATTAATGGGAGGGATAAGGTGGTTGAGGAATTAATGGGGGGGTAAGGCGGTTGGAGAAATAGATTCGAGGGAGGAAGATAAGGGAGAGGGGAGAACACGGGGAGAGGCATCTTCTTTGTTTTTGGGGATATTTTTGTTTATGGGAAGGTAAGAAAATTTGGGGGAGGAAGAAGGAGGAGGGCAGGAAACAACAGTTTTGCTTGAGGACTCTCATAGGGCACAATTGTTGTTGGGAATTTTGGGCTTACTGGCCAGGAAGTCGTAAGGATTCCTGGAGCTAGGGAGTCGGAGAGGTTGTTCCTAGTTGGCGGGGAGGTTAATACTCAGTTTGGGCAGGTTCAGCATCATCAGCTTCAGGTTGAGCATCAGGTTGAGGTAAATACCTTATGCATTTTATTATTGTTGTTATCATTATATTGTTGTTAATTATTATACTATTGTAGTATGTTGTTAGTATGCTGCTAAACTGTCAATTATTATGTTGGAACAATAATTAAAGAAGTAGGTTAGAAATGATTTATGTATTTATATTTATTTTTTGAAGCTCGGTATGCATAGGCCTTACATGAATTCTACCTGTAATGTTTTATCAACTTGGTTATAAAAGAAGCTATCAAGACTCATGTGAACATGCATCATCCTACTACCTGGTTGTGGGCATTTCAATTCGTCAGGGAAGCAGAGATCATCCTCTAGGCGCCATCCTTGAAGGCTCTGTTTACCAACCATCCTCGCCCAGGGATACCCCTGCTTTGACCCAAACTTTGAAGGTCCAAAAGGTCCCTCCCGTTGAAATGGTGAAACACCGTAAGCAAGGCCTTTGCTACTATTATGATGAAAAGTATGCACCAGGGAATAAATGTAGAGTAAAAATGTTCTTCCAGATTGATGCCTCGGCTTCCTCTTCCTATGATGACAACCCATCAAATGAGGTTTCGAACCAAGAGGCGGCTCCTCCAAGTGATCCTGTCGATGATCATGTTTTCACATCAATGGAATCTGTGGAATCGGTCATCTCGCTTCATGGACTCTTAGGTATTTTGGCCCCACAGAAATTGAATATCAAAGGATACATTAAACATAGGTCGGTTGTGATGTTGATTGATAGTGGTAGCACCCGTAATTTTATTCATCGCGGGCTAGCTGATGAGATCCATTGCTTTTTCCTCCTTGTTTCTAATTTTCAAATCCTCACCGCTAATGGTGGTACTATGAAGTGTGGGAGGTGTTGTGATAATTTCAAACTCCAAATGGGTGATTACCATCCAAAAACCCACATGTTCTTTATTTCCATGGGTGGTTGTGATATTGTATTAGGCATGGAATGGCTTCGCACTCTAGGGATGATCACAATGGATTATCAAGAATTATATATGAGCTTCACCCAAGACACCCACCCCTATACTTTCTGGGGTATCCAAGCATGCTCTCCTTAAATCATCAGTTCTCTCGGGATGGAAAAACTCTTGAATAAATTCCACCATGGTGTGATTGCTCAATTTAATTCCATCCAGGTCACTAAACAGGTATCTTGGGTAGTTCCTCCTAACCTGCAACTCATATTGGAAAAATACCCCAAGATATTTGAGCTTCCTACATCCTTACCTCCCTCCAGGGGTGAGCATGATCATAGCATCCCTCTCCTATCGGGTAGTTAACCCCCCAATGTACATCCCTACTGATACCCATTTGCTCAGAAAAATGAAATAGAAAATATGGTACAAGAGTTACTAGAGGTGGTGGTAATTCTCCCTAGTACTAGCCCATATTCCTCACCAATGGTGATGGTTTTAAATAAAGAAGGTATTTGGCACATGTGCACTAATTTTTGTGCCTTAAATAAACTAACCATCAAAGATAAATTTCCCATTCCTATCATTGATGATTTGTTGGATGAACTACAAGGTGCCTGTGTATTCACCAAATTATATCTTTGATTCGGTTATCACCAAATCCAGATGACGAACGTTAATATTTCGAAGACTACTTGCCAAAATCATGAGGAACATTATGAATTCTCGGTCATGCCTTTTGGGCATTGCATCTCCATACACCTTCCAAGTCTCATGAATAAACTATTGAAACCTTACCTTCGGAAGTGTGTCTTGGTTTTCCTTGATGACATCTTCATTTATACCCGCACCTGAGA
>JZKD02S1591753.1:0-10203 GCA_000966675.3 Picea glauca
ATTATAAAGACCTAAACAAACAACCCAATCCAATACTTTCAACGAAAGAAAAAACAAAAGCAAACCAAGGAGCTTCTCAATGCAAATGAAAAATTGTCCTTTCGAACCAACAAGCGCAAGAAAAACACCAAACACTCAACTCTCAACCAATCCCTGGTTCTCATCCAGTCAGATACACTCAACTCCAGAAGTCAGAGAGAATGAAAATGCCAACAAGAGCTAAGAAATGAAAGTCAAGCTTCAAAGGCAAGAAAAAACCTAGAAACCCTAKATCAGTTCCAGCAAGCCAACTAGAGAAAAAGATATGTAAGTCACTGATTCARTAAGAMAAAAAGGTGTAAATCAATAGATATGAGCAAATGACAGAGTCAAAACTTGAATTCAAAAATTTCAAAAATATGTTCGCAGGCCAGTGTGGAACACAGTGCGAGAAACTAGTGTTCTCGCAGGCCACTTTGATGCAACATGCGAACTGTTCGCACTGGAATATATATGCAGAGTGAAAAATTTCAAGGTTCTCACAGGCTGTCAATGGACACAGTGCGAGAATCCCTGAAACTAATGAAAAATTTGAAAGAGAAAGCAAAATTCAAACTGGCTTATAGACCCAGAAGGTCTCTCAGGGTATCCTGAGGACTCAGAGACTGACAAATCAAAAGAAAAAATGAAAACAGAGCAAATGGCCACAGAAAATTCATAAACTATAAAGAAAGAGGGAATAGATCCCCAGTGGAGTTGCCAATTTTGTTATAGGATAAATCCGTGAGTGCGGACACGAACCGATCTCCCTAGATCCACCTGGATCTAGAACAAAACAGGACAAAATAATACACTTTCCCTAGATCTAGCCTATCGAATGAACTAAGAGGTAAGGATTATGGACATACCTTATGAACGCTTTCCTTAGATCTCTGTTGTTCCAAGCTTTGCTCCAATGCTCTTGTCCCATCCAGATCACAACAGAACAAACCAATCGAAGTAAAGGTAGATTAATATATTCAATAGCTAGTCTATACATATGATCAAGGAATTATGTAATAAAGTGACATCATCTTTATGGGAAAGGGACATATTGCTTTATTGAATTAATTAAAAGTGAAACTTACAACCTGAGCCTTGATGTCATAGGTCTCCTTTCGATGGCTCCTAGCTCTGACACACACACTTGCTCATGTATGAATAAAATCAACCACTTGTGATGACCTTACTATTGTCTCTTGCTGTTGTAGCATCAGTCCTCCATACAATCTTGCACTAATTCTATAATCAATCTCTAGCTAGCTTGCTGCTTGTTTTCTTAACCCTTTCCATGAGCAATCCCCTCAATATATAGGAGAAGATAAATTAGTTACTTGGATAGGGAATGATCCCAAGATATCTGGAATGCCAGCACATGAATAACCATTCGAAAGCCAACTCACCCTTCTAGAATATTCCCTTCTAGAAGGTTCGAGATTCTTATCTTTTTCCCCTTTAAGAACATGTTCGCACCCTAACAATGAGTAAAGTGTGAGAAGTTTGCACCCCAGCTTAAAGCAGCCTGCGAGAATTAGACATTCTCGCAGGTGAATATATAAGTAGCCTGCGAACATCCTTCAAAAGTGTGAGTTCTGGAAGAAGACAACTGTAACTTTTCCTCAGGAAAGTGTTCTTAGTAAAGAGCTTTATTTTCCATCATCATAACATCATCATGACATCATCATAATGACCAAATTTGTGGATAACAACTAGCTGCAGGTATCAGGAATTGTTTCCCGAAGAAACCCTAGCTATTTGCAGTAAAACTAATTGCATAATTGAAACTCTAAATTACTCTTACATAAATTGAAATTCACACCATGCTTGCTAAAAATAAAGCACACATGTTGAATGCAAATTGATTAACTACTTACTGGAAAAGAAATTAACTAAGTCCTCAAAATCATATCCTAATCCTTGCCAAGATGATCCCTTTCATTAATTTGAACAACATTTGCAATCATTGCATTAAGCACATAATGAAATGCAATCCTATGTGAATAATAAATTACAAGACTTAATAAATACAATCCCTTCTGAATAATTAACAAAATAAATGAATTGAATCACACAACAAATAATTAACAACTCGCATAATTAAATCACACAACATGAAATTAAAGAAAACTACATAAGCTACATAGCACTATGTTCTATTGAAGTGGGCCCTGCCTCCATAGAATAGAATGTTGATATTATTCTATGTCAATATTTACAATATGAATTAATTAAATTAATTAAACTAATCAAAAGAAATCAATTTATTACAAATATACAAAGAAGATAGATTAAATGAATTAATTAAATCAGACACTACCAAAATTATAAAACTACAATTAAAAAAATGAAATAAAAACTTAATGAATTATTCCATTTTCATTTGGAATTTTCTCTAAGAGTCATCCCCGAATAATTGAGAGAGTTCTCTCTTTTATACATAAATTTAATGGAAACTAGAAAAAATGAGTATCTAAATAAACCCACTTATGGATTTAATAAATCCATAGTGGTTATACCAATTTCCTAAATAATGAATAGTTTCCCGCTAACAATTAACAATTAATGAATAACTCCAAGATCTTTTGCTAACAATTAGAAAATAATAGATAACTCCAAGATCTTTTTCAACAATTAGCAAATAATAAATAACTCTAAGATCTTTTTCCCAAGAATTCCAAAATTCATGGCTAACCACTCAAAATAATATTTTGTCTTGGAATTACAAAATTATCTCCACATCTTTAATTTGCTTGGATTAACATTATTGTTGCATGGATCCATAATTGTCAGGTAGAGTAGTAACAACATGGATAATGGTTCCAATGGCTCATAGTTTCGGTGTTGTATCACGTTTTTTATGGTTCAAGGTTTCAATTGCAACATCGTTCTTTGGATGAGTTGCAACATAAAATAGTTCCCTAGCAAGTTTCAATAGTTGTTGTAAGGATTTGCAACATAGAATAATTCCTTGACAAGTTGCAACAACTATTGTAAGGATTTGCAACAACAAGTTGCAACACAAAATAGTTCCCTGGCGAGTTGCAACAACTGCTGCAAGGAGTTGCAACACAAAATAGTTCCCAGGCAAGTTGCAACAACTTTTGTAAGGAATTGTAACAACTGCATGGTTGCTACAACAAGAGTGGCATCATCATCCCAGAGTCACACCAACAATGCTCCCAAGTTGCAGAAATGTTCAAAGTTGAACCAACAGTGCTCCCAAGTTGAAACAATGTTCAGAGTTGCAACAACAGTGCTTCGAGTTGCAACAATGTTCATAGTTGCAAGAACAATGCTCGAAGTTGCAACAATGTTCCAGAGTTTCAACAATTGCTATAAAGAGTTGCAACAATTGTGTGGGAGTTGTAGTAGCTGAGTTGTGGCAATTGGAACCAAAATACATCATGTGGCGATATCACATTTTGCACAATAACCTATCTGGAACATCGTCTTTGTAGATTAACTCAAATATAAATGCAAATACAATCATTTTTTAATGTTTAATCATAAATTCATGTAAAGTACTAAATAAATGTAATGGAAACACATTAGTTATAAACCCCTCACAATGATGTATTGATACATGGTCTAGGTAAGTGGAAAGGGGTTAAAGATAGGGAACATATTCCATTTATGGAGCCCATCACATGTTATATCTCTTATCACATAACAATCATCTTATTCAAAGGATTTATCAACTCCAAAATATAACATTTATTCAAAAGTAAGTTTGTAACCATAAATAAATACTTATATGTATGGCTATCCTGTGCTTCACAAGTTGCTATGGGAAATAATTCAGCTCATTGTTCCTTCCTAACACACCTTCATGATTTCATCCACCATGCCATATGCATTATCAAGTTTCCTATTCCTTTATATACACACCCTCTAGGCTCAAGCATTCCCTTCTCTACTACATAGTCCCTCAAGTGATCCATGATGTGCCAAAGTGTTTTCATGCATGGAGAGCGCCAACTTACTACCATAATGACATTGGAAATCAATAACCTAGTGGTAATCATAGGGTTCTAGTGTCCTAATAGTATCCTTCTTCCCATGATTTCATCTTCAATAACCATCATCTCATCTGTATGACATGCATACAATCATCATGAGATATCATCATAACAATTTTACTTATAAATTCAATTTTGTTTCACAAGGAAATTCTAGTTTCCCACCACGAGATTCCTTCTCATAATGTTTGGGTCTTGCAGTAGTAGGTATCGGTCTTCTTTATGGGACTACACCATTGCCATATCCAATACCATTCTTCTTGCAATTTCTCAACTTATATTCAACCAAAAAAAAATTCACATTATCGTTTTTATTGCACCTTTACCATAGCTTACGAAGGGATCTCAAAATTGTAACATACTAAAAATTCAATCACTTTTGTATCCATATTAAATGGAATGAGGCTATCATTCCTTACACATACATTATCAACACCCAAGATTTTCATAATGAAATCAAACATTACCAAATGAATAAACCAATGTGTCATTACCCATGGTCACATCTACACAATGCATCCTTGCATTGACTCCATAATACCACATATCTATGTCATGTATTCCACC
The DNA here is from genome assembly GCA_000966675.3 of Picea glauca. Classification (NCBI taxonomy): domain Eukaryota; kingdom Viridiplantae; phylum Streptophyta; class Pinopsida; order Pinales; family Pinaceae; genus Picea; species Picea glauca. The sequence continues at coordinate 4,605 of JZKD02S1591753.1, forward strand.
ATGGTGAGTTGGAAGGTCTATACAATTCCCCAACACATTATCCAAACTCTTCCCCTTTTAATTTTTCAACCATTTGGATACCTTCATATTTGACCCATACACAACACTAGGAACATAATCCCTTAGTGCTCTTCATTGTTGGCAAAGGTGTTGCAGTCCAAACATTGTTTATACAAGGGAAGACCATTGAACACTTTCATGGTGTTATATCCCTTTTATATCCAACCACAACATGGCCTCACACATGGTCATCTCTATTGGCATCCATTTCTATAGCAGGCGCATGACTCTTATCTTGACTTGGTTATGATTACATAACCAACATAACATACTATGAAATCAAATTTCATATAATTGCATTCAAGAATTAAACAACATTTGTATACTTCAACGCCCTATGCCTTTAATCATTGATTCAATTGAGGGAATTCTTACCTTGGTTCCCTTTTACATTTAGGCATCATAAGCAACCAAATGAATACATGCTTGCTTATTATCAAATTACTTGATGTTGCCTGGTCAGTTGGTATTTTGTAGAAGCTCACAAGCTCCCTTCACCAACTCCTTGATCAACATTCTTACCATCCTCGTTTGTCTTCATACAGATGGATATCATATGCAACAACAACACCATCAACATTTCAACCATGGTATATCATTTTTCCTAGATACATAATCCATCATTAGTCATATTCAATTATCATAACATCATTATTTCACATATATAATAACAAACTATTTGTATTTTATAATCATGCCATATGCATGTCCTTGCATTCATGCATGCACTATTGCACCTCAATATGCACCAAACATTTAATCTCATCATGCCTACTCATACACATTGATTCTATATTTACTATATGCATCACAAATCACTTCCATTATGCACTCCAATACATATATGTTTCATATTTTGTTGTTGTCCTTGAATCCCTCAAGATCCCTGCAGCCCTGTGCATTATCATTCTACTCATTTGTGCACTATTGTTTCCTACTCTGAACCTTTTTCATCCAAGTACCACTTAGCCATTATGCCTTTATAGCCAATATTTACTATTGGAAGTTGCCTCTTCTTAGGAAATTATGTTCCAACCTTACCTTACTGGAACCTTCCATCACGTTGGGATGATATCCTTTATATCATTTTTTCATATTGATACTACAATACCCTTGAATCATCTTAACCATTATCATTATGGAATCCATTTCCATTATATATTATTTTCCATTGGATTTGTTTAGTGTTTACTCCATTTAATAATCCCTTAAGAATCCATGTCACATCCATTCAAGACTAGACTGCTTCCGATGGAATATTTTCTTTCTCAATTTTAGAATGTTTTTATTCACTTCATGGGGTACTTCATTGTGAAACCCTACTTTCCCACTTAATACCAATTTCTCTCAATGGGATGTTATATTTCTCATTTGCACTTTTAATAAATAACCATTATTATATTGTCCCTTGAATCCCTTGTACTTGTACCTTGCTTCCAGTGTGCACTCTAATAATATAAGTGAATTTCTTTCTCTGAATACTTCATCCATAGTTTCCAATTCATAACTATAATTTCTTATAAGTCCTCATAGATCATTCCCTATAGATTATTTACCCATCCTTATGTCTCACACATTACTTCACCTTATGATCAGGTTCTTGTTTTCTTCTGCAACAATCTCTATTGTCATCATTACAACTCTATTTTCAAGGCTATGGAGGCTTACCTTACCTTCATGTGCCCATCAATGACATTCTTCACCTGCTAGATTATGTTTCATGTGAGAATCTCTGTTCATATGTATTTACAAGTCATTTGGACTCTGTAGCAGCTAAATAATATTTTTTCTCATCTCTTCCTGAGTCCTTTATCCACTTTTCACTACCTACCCTATAGATGTTTATTTTTTCAACCAACTTCTAGAAGATCTTCCATGTAGCTCTTTCTTGTCTTAGTCAAATTCTACAAGCTCTTCCCTATATCTCTTTATTGTCTCATATAAATTCTACAAGTTATTCCCTGTAGCTTTTTGTTGTCTCAACCAACTTATACAAGATCTACTATGCTTCCATGTCATTTTCCTGCAAGCAATAACTACTTTGGTACTCAAATGAACTATCCTATTTATAACCTATGTTATCTACAAGATCAAGTTATTTCCCTTCCTCCTATTGTAATTTGTCTTTATTCAAGAGTATAAATCCTACATCATCAATACATTTTGTTGATGAATCTTCCAACACCTTTGCAGAAATTCCCAACTTCATACTACCATTTTCCTGATCATCTTGTCAATAGGTTCTTGTCATAACATTATTTGTTTGTGTTCCCATGCTCATCCACAATACCTTATTATTTAAAACTCATCCTCTTTCCATTTCCAAGTTGTTGCACTCCTAATGTGCCTTCAACATCTAGAATTGTTTTTCCAAAATTGACATTGTTTGGAAAACTATCACATTGAGCAATTGCATGGTTCACAAGGTCCAATTTCCCATTTCCTACAACTTTATAAAACAATTAGATGCTTCCCTAGAGAAATGAATCCTTTTGTTATATTTTCCTATGGATTACCTTTCCAATAGATATACTTATACCTTACTCTGATTCTAGATTTGAAAGTTATGGCTTCCTAAAATCAACAGTTTCACCCTTTTTCCCATGTTTCACTAGTACCAAAAATCTCAAAGGCTAACTTTTTCCACTTGTAAAAAGAAATCTAGAGAGAAACATGAAATTTTTTATATTAGGAACTGATAATATTACTATTTTTAATACATAAAAAATATCATATTTAGGATCTAAGACCCCCTCCAACTTATGCATCAATCTAGATTTAACAACTTGTCCTTTTTCATTTTCTTCAGACTTAGAATTTTGGTAAAAAATGGCTATCTCCCAAATGGAGGAAAACATGGAAAAACTCCCTCAATGAAAAGTTGCCCAAATTTATGAGTATACAAATGTTAACTAAACAAATTTTTTTGGATTGGTGATATGTGGTCCTTTTCCTCTGAAGATTCAAAAATCCCCAAAACGCACCTGAGAATAGTGGATTTTTTCCTTTTTGGGAATATACACACCAAATCCTTTTGAACTTTGCCAAGATCTCAAATGGGTATCTTCATGCTTATTTTTTTTATCTCTCATAAAACATTTGCCTTTATCTATGCCCCAGTTACTAAGCACGACCCAGATCTTCAAAAGTCATTAATTCATGGTTTTCATAAAATCTAAGAAGAATTAGCCAATGGCCCTCACTGGAATTCTTGTATCCCTCATCACTATTGACACATCCCTTAAATATCATATCTATCTAAGTTGAAACACTCATGTTATGACCAAAACAAGTTTTTGGCTCCAAACATGTATTTTGTTGTAAATTGTTAGTTTTCTCCTTCCCTTTCCTCCTCCTCTTCTTCTTTTCTTCTCTTATTTATCTTTTTTTCTTCTTTATTCTCTTCTCTCTTTCCTTTCTCCTTATTTTCCTTTTTTTTCTCTTATCAATGATCAAAATTGTTCTCACTCACTGATACAAGCACTTTATTGACACTCCAAGATCTTTCCCTTTCGTCGATGTTTTGGTACCAAAAGATCTTTCTTCACCGACACAATTTTATTTATTGATAATGGAATATATTTCTTCCTTTCCTACACTATCTTCTTTATTAGCGACAAAAGAAATTTCTTCCTCACCAACACTATATTCTTTATCAACAATGGAATATCTTTCTTCCTTGTTGACACTATCTTCTTTATCGGCGACGGGAGACCTTTATTCCTTGTTGACACTGTATTATTTATCAGCAATGGTAGATATTTCTTCCTCTCGATGTTTTGATGCCAGATGATATTTCCTCTCTGACAAGTCAGTGCCCTAAATTATTTTTGATTCGATGTGTCAATGTCCAAATTTATTTTCCTCACTAATATATTGACAAAATATCTCCTTTTCTTGTCGACGTTTCGGCAAGGTATTTTGTTTTCTCATCAAAGTTTCAACACAAGATTTGATTTCGTCATTGACAAAAGATCTTTCCTTCTCACCAATAAATTATATTTCCTTCTTGTCAATGAAAGATCTTTCATTCTCATTGATGTTTTGTTCGAATATTTCCTTTCTTCATCGACATATTGACCGAAGAATTCCTTTTTTCACTGATGTTTTGGCCAAATATTTCCTTTCTTTACCAACGTATCGACTGAAGATTCACTTTCTTCACCGATATGCTCCTTTGTCAACGAATTTGAAACTTTTTTGTTCATCGATACACTCTTTATCAATGAACAATATTCTTTTTTATTCTAATATTTTGGAAGTTCCAAAACAACTTCATTCACTGACGTATTTTCGAAGGATCATCTTTCCTCGCCGATACACATTATATAGGTGAAATATTTACTTTCTTTGTCGATAAACACTGTATCAGTGACTTGAGAACTTTATCACACTTAGTTGATTTTTCGGTTTTTTTCGATCTTGTGAACTTGTGAACTCGTGATTTTCATGAACCTGTGTATGTGGCTCCCTAGGCTGAACTCAACCACTCCAAGCTACATTTGACCCTTTAATAAACCATGTTGACTTCTGNCTACAGACAACATCTTCATGTTCAACATTACGGAGTCTGATGGCTAACATAAATTTTTTGATATGATCTTCAACTATCTATTTTGAATCGGGATCAAACTTAGGAAGCCATTTCTTTGGATGCTTAGGCAAAGGGTGTTGGTCTCCAGGTACAGCTACTGCATTCTGGTCCAACCAAGGTCTAGCAGGGTTGTTCTAATTTGCCATTGGGGTAGTGGGTGTAGAAGGTTGAGAAGGTGATTTGCCTTTGTCGGAAGAGGAATCTCCTCCAGAAGAAGAAGGAGATGAGGGAGGTGGTGAAGGAGGTATCCCAGATCCTCCTGCAGCAAGATTATTATTTGGATCTGTAGGATTCATAGTAAGGTCTATATCACCTAGTTGTTCTCTGACTTCAGAGAAGTCTAGAGGTTGACCCCACGGGCGATTTGGTTGCCTAAGACTAGCAAAGGCTTTATGTGATTTAATAAGAGATCGTCTAAACATTTCTTGTATATCACCACCTGTAAGATTAGGGGTTGCTGGCTCAACTGTGATCTGAGGATCGTCGGTTGAAGTAGTTGCTATTTGAGGGGGAATACTGTCGAATTAACAGCTTCTAGTCACTATAGGGGAGAGATTAGGGGGGGGAGGAGTCTTGCGACCACCTCATGCCATCAATTTAGTTCAGGCCCTCCTTCTAGCGCCATTTGTTGACGGGTGAAACTGACCGTCCGTCAACTGGGAGAGTGGAACCGGTCCGAGGTTGTCTAAATAACCCAAGTCGTTTGGAATGGACCACCCTAACGAGTTTAACGGCTTCATTGGCCGCCCTAAGGTCTCGTATGGAAACCAAAGAGAAATGATCTGAGCTAAGAAATCTAACTAATCTAAATAAACAACTAATCTATAACAGAATACAAGAAACTAACTAAAATAAAGGAAACTAGAAACTAATAAAACAAACTAAACTAACTATGCTATCCTAACTATAAACTACTAACCACTATATATACAAGATACTAACTAT
>JZKD02S1591754.1:0-10203 GCA_000966675.3 Picea glauca
CATGTGCCTTTGGGACTTTGATTTTTCCCATATTGATGAGCTTGGTTTTCTCTTGTGTGAGGGATTCGATAAATTCCTCAAGAGAAGGCATCTTCTAGGTGACTCTGGAGGCGAATCTGAATGAATGGAACGTGGACACGAACACAGAGAATTCAGGACCAAGTTTGGAGAGAATGGTGAGAACCATTTGTTTCTCCTCCTTAGATTTTTCTACTCCTTAGATTTATCAACCTCGCAAGCTTTGAGTTGTGACAATAAATCCTTGAATTTTGTAAAGAAATCTTGGATATTGTCAAATCTTTTTGGATCCAATGTGAGCAATTCCACCTCCAGCATGTGTCCCCTCTGTTCGCACCCAATTCGTCACCTGATGAGCAAATCAAGGGTGCTTACATGCCCTGTTGGGTCTTGCAGGGCATGACAGCTGTGGAAAGAAAGGTTAGAGAATATAGAACAAACTACAAGCTAATATCAACTGAAAACAAATTAAAACTGTGAAAAGAATAAACAAACACAAAACAAAAACAGATGTCACCAATGGTTTTGAGCTGGTCAATTGATGAAATCGGAGCACGATGAAGGAAGAGAACTGTGGTTCCTTCTTCCCCCAACGGAAGGCTCTTGAGGCCCTCACAAAGTTTTCTTTCCTTACAATGAGAAGAACTGAGTACGACAGTGAAAGAACTCCCTGCGATGTTGCCAATGTGTTATCGTTAAAGAATGAGTCCTTAACGATCTTAGCAGCATAACGATGCCTGAAATTCCTTGCGAAAACAATGTATCTTCACGACTTTTTATAGCAAATCCTCGGGCGATTATGTAACCTCTTCAAAGTGTGAAAAGGGGCCCTTTAGGGCTTCCTTAGGTCATCAACCCGCCTACCCTACGGATTCGGCTCGAATTTGGGAGTCAAATCAGATTGGGAGCCGGTCCGTAAGAGGTTGAGAGGCCGACCAATTCAATAAATGCGTCGTTTTAGCAGGTGCATGGGTTTTGTCGTTGACATCCGCACATCGTGCGCGCATGCGCGCAGAGTACGTTTTTGTCCTGTGCATGTGCACACGCACAAAACTACTGTGAAGCGTCGTTCAATTTTTGGTTACTTTGTATAGTTTTTGACCCTTCTGGACTGCTGTGAAATTAATTCAGTGCCATGAATGACTTCATTGCTGTTTTGATGATGCGGAGTTCTTGTCGCCATGTGCGGACGAAATTTCGGTGATAACACCCTCATCTCATCCTTTTTTCCAAAGAGGCCTTCCAAGGTGGTCCAGGCTTCATTGGGAGTCTTACAGGAAGATATGTGAAAAAGGAGATCGGGAGAAATAAGACTGCAAATTGTTCTGAATGCTTCATCCATTCGATTTAAGTACTTGGATTTTTCTATGGATGATTTCGGTTTTGTCTCTGTATTCAAGGTTAAACTGTACAATCCTCTGTTTCGAATATGTATGACTATTTTCTCCTTCCATGCAAAGTATTTGTAAGGTGTAAGAATGAATTCTTTTAGGAAATCCATCTTTCCATTGTCTTCAATCTTTTGTACCTGCAAAAACATTTGGTGTAGATTTTTATTAGCAGACTATCGGCTCTGATACCATGTAAATGTGTTGAACCTACACATAATATATCTAGCTAGAAAATACTACACACATTTGCAGAGATAAATTGAGAAAGAATAATAAGAGATAAAGAATAGAAGAATTCTCATTAACTGTTATGAATAATGAATAATTTACACATGATATACTCTGTATAACTCAATGAATTCTCATTGGAGGAGAACCAATGCACCATAGTGGTGGTCTAGAGTGATATGGACACACACCAATAGTTACGGGAGGGAACTACTACCTAGTCTAGTCTCTCAGGCAGTTACAGGAGTGAACTGCCACCTAGCTGAGTTAACTAGTCAACCAGTCTTCAGTTAACTGACTGAAACATAGTGTAGTGAGGAGTAGATAAAGGAATCAAGGGTAATGCACTAGTATAGTGATGAAACCAAGGAAATTGTGCATTATCATGGTGATGATCCCAATGTTTCATGGTGACAAAACCAATGCAACATTTAGACTCAACTCAACTAGTCAATATGAAGTGTCAACTGAAGAGAATATTCTCTGGGTGGAGTATTCTCCCCTAAAATATAGGAGACTGAATAATGACTAATTACGACTAATAAACAAGGAAAAACATTAGGAAAAATAAATCCTAGGTGTGTGTGAAGTAACTCCAACACACCTCTCTTGGGCGCTAGGTTTCTAGGGTTTGTGAGCACCCTCTTGTGTGCTAAGTGTTTATGGTGGTGAAGGTATTTCTCTTGAAGAATATAGAAAAGGATTGGCTGGGTTTTCTTCCCTTGTTGAGAAGAGTTTCCCATGATAATTCTTTTGTACTTTTTCATGGTGTTTCTTCTTGTGATCTTGGTTGTTGCAACAATTTTTTTATGGTTTAAGTAAAATTCTAAAATGGAATGACCTTCATGCTTAAGCCTTGCTCATTGAAAAATAAACCCCCGATTCCTCTGTCGATGTTGTGGGAATCCATCTAGTCATCACAGACCCACATCTATGTCACAAAGTAATTATCAATACTTGACACCATCCACAAATATTTGTGTTTTTTATTATTTTTGAAAAACACAAAAAAATCAAATATATAAAAAAATAATCCATTCCTATATCACTGTAGGCGACATCTGGTGGAAATGGAATATATGTATCTCCTCCATAGTCGATTCCAACATAAGGGTAGTAATCTATGGCTATCACCAGTTGACGCCATCAAAAGAAGAACTCATCGTTGTAAGGGTTTGGTACCCTACCACCTCCAAACCACCTCATCACCTCATTCCACCGTGACAAGGCTGGATCACGCGGTCCGCGTGGAATGATCTCCACTCTAGGGCTCAAACATGGAACCCGCTCAAAGAAAAAAATACATAATATAGATGCAAACCTGAAGTTCCTTTTCCTCCCTTGTTTACAATCTATCAGTTGGCTCTTCATATTAGCCAGTAGTGAGGTACACCAGTCGTAAACTACGGGTGACAAGCACTCCACTATGTAAAACATGAGTGGCCTTAATGCCTAGTGCAATGAGGCTGACCCCATGATCCATGTAAGTACAAGGATAATGATCTTTAGACTTAGGTTCTCAATCGACCTGATGGGGAGTTGACTCCATACTTTCTCTCTGCCTGCAACACAGTGGGTGGCAATGTAGTCTTCTATGTTCATTCCACTCCCATCTCCCGGGGATTTGAGATTCACCACCTTGCCTCGACAAGACAATGTTGTGATGAAATAGATGTCCTCTACTTCAATTCTCAATGGTTTCCCATCAATATTGAAGGCCTTTATATCTGGATCCCAGAAATTTACTCGCATTTGATGCAATCTCACTTGAGCCCTCATTCCTTTGAGAGCCCAAAACTTGTAAAGCCCACATATTTTTAGAGCCTATTGGGCCCTTGAATCTCTTTCCACTGATGCATCCACTTCCTCATGCTCTCTCTCTCTCCATTCAAGTACCATCCTCCAAAGGAAATCCCTTTTTTGCGTCAAACTCTTTAAAAAACTTGTTTGCGCACTTGTACACTAGTTGTAATGTTAACAGTCATGTGTAGGGCCACATATACGTGGGGAATATTTTTTTTTCCCATGTACATGTCTCCATATACGCGACCCAATGAACTACAACCCGCGTACAACCTAATTCATAATTTGCGCCCTTTAAAACTCAAAAAATGAGGCCTAATTTGAAATTGTAAACCACTAGAAATGAAGAGGAAGGCAAGAGAACTTACTTGGTCCAGACGGTTGTCAATTTCCTCGCTTGTAGCTCCCGCAATTGGCACTTGAAGATCGTGGGCAAATTGGTCCAAAATGAACTATGTGGGTTAAAAACTCAATTGGTATGGTAAAATTGGTTATTTTTACTATTTGTAGAAAACTTTTACCCACTTTACATAGTTTTTGCTAATTTTTTGACCTAATGGACTAATACTACAGTGGAAGGAGTTGGTTTTGGTGGTTTTGTCCAGGGATTTTTGCGGTTTCTAGCGTCATATCACCCGTTTGTGACTTCGAAAATTATTTTTCTTTGACCAACATATAGGATAGGTTGTCGCTCCATCTTACATATTTTCATTATCCTATAATTGTTATTTGTATGTCTTAGGTACATAACCATTTATTAGTGACACAAAACCTTCCTACTGCTATTAGAAGTGTCGTTATTGAGTGGTAGAGGCTTACCAAACATGGGTGCCCTAGTTAGAACCTCTGTTCCATTTGGTGCCCATGCAGAGTTTATTACATAGGACTGGGAGTCCCTTATAGTTCCAATATGAATTTTCGTTCGAACCTCATATTCTAACTCATAAACGTTGTAACCTATACCTATGGGACTTCAACCGAGTCTTAGTTAAGCTCTTTTCCAACTCTATAAAAAAGTGAAAATATTTTCGAGTGAACTTGTCTCTTTCACACTCATTAAATGGATTTGAAAGGACGTCTATTTGGTGTAATTTTAACCCCTTTTCGGACCAAGTAGACTAATTTCGAAAAATGAATACTCTAGTCACTAGTGGCTAGAAGAGTTCTCTTGGGTATTGTTTTATACTTTTTCAGGCCTAGGGGACTAAATCTATGAAAAATGACATTCTTTGGAGTTAAGATGTAATTGCATTCCATTATCCTACTTGCAACATTGATCCTATTGTCGGTTCCCTCTTTCTCGTTATAATCCTATTACCTCAACAATTTGTGTCACTATCCAAGTAGAACCTTGTTTATATCCTTTGCAGCTTGACACCCTGTACCATAAGAGGAAACATTCCCCTGAGTGTCCACATCATGCATGCACCTCCTTGCATTGAGCATAGGTACGTTCCATTGTTGAAACTAGTTTCTTACTCACGACACTTGTTTCCTCCACTATATCATATCATTCATTTTCTTATGAAAAAATAAAAAAAATACGGGCGGGAAAATAATATTATCTCATATTGGCAGCAGTCATGTCATCTTTGAATAGAGCACAAACTTTTGAGTCCACTTGTTATCCAAAGTTTGTGTTTAGCATTACCTTAGTACACTTAGTTCGTTACTTATAGTTTACTCCTTCGACTAGTTACTCTTCCAGTCCCTATGGAGAGTTTGATTGGTGCCTCCTGCATCACAAAGTTTCATTATCAAGTCTATGCTTCCAGACTCCTCCATATGTCTCATGCTCTTATTCAAAGGATGTATATATTCCTGTGTCGACCATTTCTCAAAACTCTTGAATTTTCATGTCAGCCATATCGTCATTGTGTCTCATAGTTACATGAAGTTGTAGTCCTATCGTGCACCCTGGTCCTACTTTCATTATGGGTAGGTAACCTTGAACCCAACAGTCAACATCTCCTAATTGGTCGTTGAATGGGGGTTTCTCTTGTGTTTGACAGCAAGAAATCTATTCACACATTGGGATTCATGTAGTGTCTTGGATACCATTAGCCTTATTGGTGGTTTCCTCACCTTTGTCATCAATTTTCCTTATTGGTTGTTATTCAGGGGGTCTTTTTCGTGCACTACTTGCATCTGGTGCATGTGAAAGACACACAGGGCGGTTGGTTTGGGAACAACATCTTCATCCAAGTTCCTCCAAATCATCAAGTTATTTCTTTATACCTCATGATCATTGATGAGAGATACCTTAATTATCTCCTTTCAGCGGATCTCCTTCCAACGAATTCAACTCATCTATTCTAGAAACGAGGCCTAGATTCCTATGAGTACCTAAAGGCTTGCAACCATTAGTGGCAGGTTCTCTTGCCATCGACATTTTGGAATACATCAATGTCTCTCGATCGATGGATTCTTCAAGTGTTTGACCTCAACACCTTTATTCACACTTGTAAGAATGTACTCGGTGCCTTGATACCTACTTTCATTATCAGTAGGTTGTCTCATGTTTGTTAACGGTATACCTTAATGATCGGTAATCAAACGAAGTCTCATTGTGTTCGACCTCAACTCCTCTTTTCACATTATGTAGACTTGCACCTTTGGCGGATCGTGTAGAAGACTTGAAGACATCAGTTTATAGTAGTAGTTTTCCTGAGTTGTTGCTATCATTCATTGGACCAATACCTATATGACTTCAATGATCATGGGAGATCAGATTGTACTCCAATGTATATAGATATATTCAGATTGAGACTGGTTTTCACTAGGCCTTTTTCGTGACTATGAAAACCTATGGCATGTATCTCCTTTGTATTTCCTATTCATGGCCATGAACAATTGTTTGGTATATTTACACATGGATATGCAGTGTAATTCAAATTAGCAGCCATGTGTACAAGGTCATTATGGATTGTAATATTCTCATGAGAAACTATTTCTTCCAACTGAGTCTCCATTACTTCACTTATGGGAATTATAATGTATTTCGGCCATCACAGATTCTCCTCTAACCTCACACATTAGGGGGCATCTATTGTACCAATATTTTTCCTCACCCCATGCAACTTTATCAGAAGGCCTTTCAATTTCCCTATGTAGACTTGAAGTCCCATTTTGCACTTCCCAGAGTAAAAAAATCATATTTTTCCACATATACATGCCCTACCAGTTATACAACATGTGTATAGACAGGTTGCACCACTACAACCTGCATACATTGAGTTTGGTGCTCAAAATTAAAAATTGTGTCGGGTTTCCATGTCACGTCATGAGATCCATGATCCTTGACCATCCATATACTAGAAATGTTCTGACTCATCCCTTTAGTTCCATTTGAAGGCTATAAAATGAGGCATTTCCAAACTGTGGAGGAGGAGAGAATTCAACTTTTGAGAGAAAATATACTCTGGAGAAATTTTCACTTCACATTGAGTTTGCATCCCTTTGTCCTTTAAAGTCTTAACACATTGTTTAGCCCCCAATCTCTTCCCTCTTTGATGGAGAACCTCATTGTCTCTCTTATATGAGCTTGCCTTTGGTGTAGGATTGAAGTGGTGGAGGCCCAACTGGAAGGGACTTAGTTTCTCGATTCTGAGACATGCTGACATGGAAGTTTGTCACTTATACACTTTTGTTGATCATATTTTAATAGAAATACTCTTTTCTCGTCCAATTGATATCTTCAAAATATTTGAATTGTTATTCCATGGGCTTATTTATTATGAATGTTAATGGATTATGCTATTGTATGTGATAAATTTATATATTATCACCATATGCTTGTGTATCTTGGTTGTTGAGGACAAGTTGCAAGTATAATGCTTTTAGTTGTGTGCTCAATGGTGGTCTTCATCGAACATCTGGACAAGGTAGGCTCTTTATCTTGTCTTGTTAGCATTTAAATTTATATATCATACTTGGGATTAGAGTTGATTTATGCAATCATTCTGTCTGTTGTGGTTTACCCCATGCCATAGAGTGATTTTCCTCATAACAATTAGACACCTATGTTTATTTTAATAGCCTTGGAGAACTTTACTCACAAAATCCTATTCCAATGCCTTGTGTCCTATACTTTTTTGTGTACCCTGAAAAATAAAATCATTTCTAATCAATTTTAATTAATCAACGTTAATTTTAATGGCTTCTGCTTACTCAAGAGGTGCAGTCATGAAACTAATGGTATTAGGACTCAACATATAAAAAGAATAAAATATAAAAACACTGTTAAGTACTTGTCTTGAATTTCAAAGAGATGGTATGCTTCTAAATGTTGTTTTTCCAATGTAATCTCTACAATTTCAATGAAGTGCAATCTTTCCAAATGCGTCAAAATCAATGCAAAGTAATCAAAAGTGAAAATGCCATAAGTACAATGAAAATAAGAAAATATTTTTGTATTTTCGATATAAAGAAGAGAAAATGCAAGGAATGAATAACAACCTCACAGGAAGACCCTATTGCAAGTAAAAAGAGACAATCCAACAAGGAAACCTAGAAGAAACTACTCATACCAATAAGCAAGGACAACCAATGAAAAATATCACAAGAAAGAAGTTCGCCCAAAAATTCAACAATACAAAGACTTCCTATCACTTTGTAGGCAATTAAAAGTCATAATAGGTACCCAAGAAGTCTCAACAACCAACAAAACTCACCCAAAAAACACCAAAATCATCCAACAAGACTTAAGAGATGATGTTCACGATTGTTTGAGCAACAAACACATATATACACTCCCTAAAGGAAAATAGCTTGCGTATGTATGTGTATGTCAAGGGAAAAACCACGTATACCAAGAAAAACACTGTCAGGGCAAGGGTTAAGCCAAGAAACTCATATGCAAGGTGAAAAAGAAGGATGTCAAGCAACATACGACAAGGAAACTCATGAAAACAGAGATCAAATCAAGGATAAAAACACTTGAAACCCCCAAAAGGAGATATCCCCAGTATGGTCGCCAATTATGTTATCAGGAAAATCTATCTATGGCTAGGGGTAAACCACAATAGACATAATGACACCCATAAATCAAATTTAATCCCAATTATGCTATATAAATGAAATTCTAACAAGACAAGGCTAAGATCCTACCTCATTTGAACGTTCGAAGAAGACCACCGTTGAGCACATGACCCAAAGTTTTATACCTGCAACTTGTCCTCAAAAACCAAGATATGCAAGCATATGGTGATAATATATAATGTAAGCATATAAATTAGCATAATCCATTAACATACATGACAAATATGCCCATGGAATAGTAATTCAAATATTGCAAGATATCAATTGGACGAGAAAAGAATATTTCTATTAAAATAATCAGCAGAAGTACATAGGTGACAAACTTTTGTAACGACACATATCGAAATTGAGAAACTAAGCCCCTCCAATTGGGCCTCCACCACTTCAATCCTCCACAAAGGCAAGCTCATATATAGGAGTCAATGAGATTCTCCATCACAAAGAAGTAAGAGATTGGGGGCCAAACAAAACAAGTTCATACTTTTAAGGACAAAAGGATGTAGACTCAATATGAAGTGAAATTTCTCCAGAGTGTCTTTGATCTCATAGTTGAATTGTTGAATTGTCTTCAAGGCTTGGATATGGCTAAATTTATGGCCTTCAAATGGAACTGAAGGTTCGAGTCAGAGTGTTTCTAGTAAATGGAAGGTCAAGGATCATGAATCTTTTGACATGGCATGTAAACCCGATATAATTTTTTATTTTTGAGAACCAAAATCGATGTACACGGGTTGTAGTGGAGAAACCTGCATATACGCTTATTGTATAACTAATAGGCTGCATATATGTGTAAAAATGTGCATTTTTTTCTCTGGAATGAAAAAAAATGGGACTTCAAGTCTGCAGAGGTAAATGGAAGTCCATCTAAGAAAGTTTGCATGGAGTGAGACAAACATTTTTGTAACATCTGGAGGGAGAGGGAAAGCCTGTAAATGAACTAGGAGCAAAGCCCAAAGAGTTTCCTCTTCAATTGAACCATTCTATCTTGCATCCACAACTGTTGGAGGAGTGCTCACCATTTTGATGGATGCTATAATTCGAGGCCTAAAGAGAATTGGTTGACTTATGATGCTTACTTCCAATACTAACCCCTTAAGAACCGGTGGCATTTCACCGAAGAGGATTATTATAACCCCTACCCCATTTGGATGTTCCTCGTTGGTGCAACATGGTGGGAAAAAAATATACCATCATCACCCAAAAGAAAGCTACCAAACTACTATTCCAAAGCCAACAATGAAAGAAGCAATGCCAAGCTTGAGAGGGACCAATGAACCGTTCAACCATTATTTCCATTTTTCATGACAGAGGAGGGGTCGTTAATTCCCTCATAACTTGAAAGGACTAGAATTAATAGATAATTGACTCAACAATGTTGTACTTCATCTCTCGACACATACCTCCATACTGCAAGTACCTAATGTGATTAGTGCCCAAATCTTGTGGAAAATACAACCCAAATCCCCCACGTATGTATTGAGGCTCGCGATGCCAGGTGCCTCGGCCTCTATTATCCAAATCACTGTAAATATTCATTGGATATGACCCCATCTAGGGGAGAGTCTTATTTCCCTTCTAGATCTATGCATTCCATGAGAATGGGATAATCTAGACGCTGAGTGGAAATGCATTAAAGATCACCCACCTCTCGATTAGCATCAATGTTAGCCAACTTGTCCACCACTTTGTTTGCTTCATGAAGAAAATGGGAGGGGATCATAAA
>JZKD02S1591755.1:0-10203 GCA_000966675.3 Picea glauca
CTCTCCCCTTTCCTCTACCACACTTATAGATGATTGTGTAGAAAATGCATTCTCTAATGACATATTTGACCTATTTAATCTATGTTCATGATTAATGAGGGAATCTTGTAGAGACTAAAATGACTCAGGTCTTTTCTCTCTTCTAGAGTCACAACAAGGGTATCAAATTTAGGAGGAACACTCCTAAGTACCTTCTCAACAACTTCAATGTCTTCTATGGTTTCACCATCAGAATTAATCTAATTTATCAGGCCAATACTGAATCTAAGTCTTTCATTAAGAGAGTTTCAAAATATATTCTAAGAATTTGTAGTTTTGAAGTCTTCAACTTTGTCCATACTTTGATAGAAGGTTTGTAATATGTCCCATTCCTCCTTGGCTTTCTTTTTTGATACAACTCTTGGGAGTATGTTCTCATGCATGGCTTGATGTATGTAAAATATCGCATTTCCATCCTTCTTCCTTTGATATTTTAAGGCATCCTTCTTAGCTTGTGTGATTGCATTATATGTTTCCTAATATGTTGGTTCCACATAGCCATTTTCGACTATCTTCCATACATATTGACCTTATAACAATGCCTTCATGGTCAATGACCATAACTCATAATTATTTCCTGTAAAAGTAGAAGGTTTCATATTTGAAGTAGAAGCCATGTTTCACCGTACAACATAGATGTTGCTTTGATAAACTTGTTCCGATACACCAACTATGGTCAACCTACTATGATAAACCAACTCTGATGCCAGATCTCGGATATACAACACCCAGAGATACTGATCATAGTGCAGTGAAAAATACTGCACGCCACAAAACAAACTTTGTCGTTGAACACTCTTGACTTAATGCACAATGTACATATTTCACAAATTACTACGAGTTGTGATAAACACTTTAATGGAATGATTTATGGATGTAGAACAACACAATTCTATTACTAACACATAAACACAGAAATACACATGAAATCGCAAACACACAAAATACTTGATATTAATAAATTCAATGCAATGCGCGATTATAGAATATAAAACTATGATGAGCTTCAGCTCCAACATCTTCTGTGATTTTACAAACACAGAGCTTGTGCGCTTAGACTTCTTCTTCGAATCCTCAGCTACTATTGTTTCTTGTTCACGACTATGTACTCTCTAACTCTCCACATGTGTATCAACTAACTAAAGATTCGGACTTATAAATACTGTGACTAAGACTTCCTGTAGAAGTGAAACTGAATCAATATTTAAGTCACAATAAATTTGACTGACTCTTCAACGAATTAACTGTACTTGAGAAATATAAAGATCAACTCCATTAATTAACTCATCTACTTGCCGACTGACTAAGACTAAGCTTACGTAAACGTGCAGTTTTGTATTTTCATACTGACAAACCGACCCACTAACTGACTGAAAAATTGACTGACAAATTGACTAACAAATCGACGGATTCGTAAAGCTCATCAACTTGTAATTACTATTTCCAACACTCCCCCTTAATTATAAGTAGGTGGGAATACAAAAAGTTACATCAAAAATTGAATTTACATTTTACTCTCACTCATCTATTATTGCACAGACTCCCAGACTATTGTGCGGATGTTGAAATGCATCTCTTGCTAAAGATTTTGTGAAAATGTTTGTGACTTGTTCTTTTGACCTACAAAATTCTAAACATATCTCTTTGTTATTGACTAATTCTCTAATAAAACGACACCTTGTATCAATGTTCTTAGTTTTATTTTGAAACACATGATTCTTTGATAACATAATGGATGAATTGGTTTCACAAAATACTATTTTTGGTTCTTGTTGTTCCTGCAACATATGCTTTAACATTCTTCTCATCCAAATTGCTTGACAATATGTGCTTGTAGTTGCGACGTACTCTTCTTCTGTTGACGAAAGAGTCACTATAGGTTGCTTCCTTGATTCCCATTATACCATACCTGTTCCAAAATGAAATGTGTACCCAAAGATACTTTTCATGTCATCTATGATGCCTCCACAATCACTGTCAATGTATCTAATAAGTTTGAAATCTTCTAAAGTGGATTACTTAATGCCAAAATCTTTAGTTCCATTCACATATCTTAGAATTCTCTTTCTTGCTTTCCAATGTAATTCTTTTGGAGTTTCCATGAACCTTGAAATTAGGATGACTCCATACATAGTATCATGTATTGTTGTTGTTAGATACATAAGACTACATACCATTCTTTTAAATAGTGTGGGATCCGCCTTGGACCCTTCATCTTTCTTTCTTAACTTCAATCCTGTTATGACAGGTGTTGGGGATGATTTTGAATTTAGCATATTGTATCTTTCCAATATTTCATGCACATACTTAGATTGTGAGATAAATATACCAGCTTTGAACTAGTGAACTTCAATACCCAGAAAATATCTCATAAGCCCCAAATCAGTCATTTCAAATTCACCCTTCATGACTGACTTAAATTCCTCTATGTCAAAATCAGCTATAAATATCAAATAATCCACATATAAGAAAATAATTAACATGTTACCTTTATGGATTTTTTTGATGTATAGTGTTGGCTCACTTTCACTTCTCTGAAATCCATTCTATGTGAGATAGGAATCTATTTGACTGTACCAAGCTCTAGGAGATTTATTTAACCCATACAGTTCTTTCTTTAATCTATATACTTTGTCTTCTTGTCCTAGAACCACATAACCTTGTGGTTGTTCCACAGACACTTATTCTTCTAAATGTCCATTTAGAAATGTTGATTTTACATCCATTTGGTAAACTAGCCATTTTTTCTACGCGAAAATGGCTAACACAGTTCTAACTGTGTCCATGCGCGCAACTCCTGAAAATGTTTCATTCAAATCAATTCCAGGTTGTTGTGTAAAACCTCTTGCAACTAACCTTTCCTTGTGCTTCTGCACATTACCTTTTTCATCTTGCTTGGTTTTATAAATCCACTTGACACTAATCACATCCTTGTCTTCTGGTACATCTACCAATTTCCATGTATGATTGTTCTCTATGCATCTGATTTCTCCATCCATGGCTTGAGCCCATACATCATCTTTGACAACATATTCAAAAGTTAATGGATAATCTATTTGTAAAAATAGATCAAAAAAAGAAAATAAATTGGTTGTGTCATCGTTATCCATGTCGTGCAAACTTCTTGTCTTTCTTAGTAACAAACTTGCTAGTGTTGGATCTAGGGATGTAGAACTACTTGGACTACTTGTTGGAGTTTGTTGCACTCTATGTGTAGATTGTGCACTTGTTGTTCTTACTAGAGTAGTTTTTGTTGCGCTTTGTGTCGTAGTTGTAGAAGGAACTACGCAATGACTTGTACATGGTTTTTGAACCACTTCTTCTTCTATGTCATCATGCTCAATAACATTAACAATTTTGACTGTCTTTTTTATGCTTCCATCCCATGATTCATTCTCCATGAACTAAACATCCTGAATGATTATGGCTTTCCTTGCAACAGGTTCATACAACTTGTATGCTTTTGTATCTTCAGGATACCTAACAAATATACATTTTTGTCCTTTGTTCAACTTATTTCTCAGCTCATATGGAACATGTGTGTATGCGACACAACCAAAAAAAATTAAGTGCACCACATTATGCTTCATACTGGTCCAGGCTTCTTGAGGAACTCTATCTTCACACTTTTTTTCAGACCTCTATTCTTGATGTATACTACAATTGCTACAATATCATCCCAATACTCATTTGGAAAATGTTTGGTTTCCAACATACTATGAACCATTTACATGATAATTATGTTCTTTTTCTCAGTGACACCATTTTGTTGTGGTGTATACCACACAGTAAATTGCTTGTAGATGCCATGAACTTTAAAAAAGTTATGAAACTCTCTTGACATGTATTCTCCTCCTCTATCAGTTCTTAGAAACTTGATGTAATAACCACTCTGCTTCTCCACAAGTGATTTAAACTATTGAAAACAACCCAATGCGTCAAATTTATGCTTTAAGAAATAAATTCATGCCTTTCTTGATAAATCGTCAATAAATGTTAGAAAATAAGTATTGAATCCTATAGATGGAGTTTGTATTGGTCCACAAATGGTTGAATGTACAATTTGCAATGGAGATTTTTCTCTATATGACTTGCCAACTAGAAATGATTCTCTATGTTTCTTTCCAAATATGCAGCCTTCACATATTCTTTCTGGTTTTTCAAGCAATGGGAAACCTTTTACCATACCTTTGTGTGTAGAAGCTTTAGACCTCCAAAGTTAAAATGTCCAAATATGAAATTCCATAACCATGAATCATCCTCTACTTCATATTGAAATGTTACATGCATATTTGCGCCACTTTCTCCTTTCTTGATATTGCACACACTCTTTTCTTCATTGAAGCTGTGTGCACTTTCTACTATAAATGCAGTGTCTAACTGCGCATCTTTTTCTTTACCAACAACTAGCGTTGTATTTTTCTTCTTGGCTGGTTTCAATGTCAATGAAAACATTTTGTTTCTCATCATATGAATTCTTGCAATGAGTTGATTGCTTGGATATCTTTCCATAATCACATAGTGATTATCTTCCATGTAGATTATGTATCCTTTTTGTAACAATTGTCTTGTTCTCATCAAGTTATGCTTCAAACCAGAAACATAATATGCATCAGGCATACATTTTTGTTCTTCTTTCTTAGTTAAAATGTTTATACTTTCTTTGCCTAAGAAAGTGACTTGGATATTTGTTCCAAGTGTAACCTTGGTTTGGACGGACTCATCCAAACTAGAAAAAAAATCTAAGTTTCCTATCATGTGGTTACCGCAGCTTGAATCTAAATACCATATGTCACATGGAATTGCTTGAGAAACATTGCATTCAACTAAGGATACTATAGGAATTTCCTTAGTGCATGCCATAAACATAGGATTGGTTTGGTTATTTGCGTTGATTGATTGATATTCATATTTATTGTTATGATTGTACTATCTCTTCTTGAACTCATATGCATAATGTCCATACTTTTTACAATAATGTAACTTGATATTTGATTTGTCAATTCTCTGACCACTTCGCTGACTGGTTTTTGGGTTTTGACCTCTTCCGCTAGTATTTCTAATACTACTGCAACATCCACCTCTTATAGGAATTCTTCCTCTGCCTAATTATTTATCTCTCCCCTTTCCTCTTCCATGAATTATAGATGACTGTGCAGTAAATTCATTCTCTAATGACATATTTGACCTATTTAATCTATGGTCATGATTAATGAGGGAATCTTGCAGTTCATCTAGAATAAACTGATTGAGGTATTTTCTCTCTTCTAGAGTCATAACAAGAATATCAAATTTAGGAGGAATACTCCTAAGTACCTTCTCAACAACGTTTTGTCTTGTATGGTTTCACCATGAGACTTAATCTGATTTATCAAGCCAATAACATGGGTATAAAATGAATCTACTGAAGATTTTCGAAATCTCTTCTGAGAATTTGTAGTTTTGAAGTCTTGACTTTGTCCATACCTTGATAAGAGGTTTGTAATATGTCCCATGCCTCCTTGGATTTCTTTATTGATGTAATTATTAGGAGTATGATCTCATGCATGGCTTTATGTATTTAAAACATCCCCTTTCCATCCTTCTTCCTTTGATATTTTAAGGCATCCTTCTCAGCTTGTGTGAGTGCATTATATGTTGCATGATTTGTTGATTTCACATAGCCATTTTTTACTATCTCCCATACATATTTAACTGGAAAAACACCTTCATGGTCAAGGACCATAACTCATAATTCTTTCCTGTAAAAGTAGGAGGTTGCAGATTTGAAGTAGAAACCAAATTTCACCTTACAACGAAGATGTTTCTCTGATAAACTTGTTCTGATAAACCAACTTTGATTAACCTGATCTGATCAACCAGATCTAATAACAGATATCATATCTACAACATGCAAAGATATCGAGTGAAATGCAGTGACAAATACTATGCACCACAAAAAAAACTTCGTCGATGAACACTCTGGACTTACCGTGTAGTGCACATACTACACAAATTACTACGCATTGTGATAAACACTTTAATGGAATGATTTATGGATTCAAAAAAACACAATTCTATTCTTAGCACATAAACGCATAAATACACATGAAATCATGAACAAAAAAAATAATTGATATTAATAACTTCAGCACAACGTGCGATTACATAATATAAAACTATGATGAGCTTCAACTCCATCAAATTCTGTTGATTTTACAGAGACAACGATTATGTTCTCGAAATTCTTCTTGGACTCCTCAATTGTTGTTGTTTCTTCTTCACGAATTTGAACTCTCTACCTCTCTGCATGTGTATCGACTAACTAAAGACTCAGACTTATAAATACTGTGAGTGAGACTTCCTATAGAAGTGAAACCAACTCAATAATTAACACACAATAAATTCGATTGACTCTTCAACTACTTAATTGGACTTAGGAGCTATAAATATTGGCTCCATTAATTAACTTCCCTGCTTGCCAAATGAATGAGACTAAACTTGCGTAAATGTGTGAATTTGTATTTGCATACTGACAAACCAACTGACTGATTGACTAACAAACTGACTCACAAATTGACTGAAAAATTGGTGAAGTCGTAAAGCTGACCAACTTGTAATTACTATTTCCAACAAGTACATCATATAGTTTTTAATTACAAAAGAATGGTATGTAAAATTACAGCCTGATCATAATCATCCATTGATAAATTTATAATTAAATGCTATATAGATTGGATCCAACAAACCCATGATTGTTTAGTAAATATTCTCAATTATAAAAGGAGGATGATAATATCCATAACTCTATCCCTGTCCATAAAACCTTGTGCCATTTGAGAGTCCCTTCTTTTGAGAGTGCATCAACAATATAATTCACTTTGTAAATATGTGTATCAACAACAAAATTCATTTATTTTTAAATATGTGTAAAATATATATTAGTAAAAGTAGAGAAATATCCACAGCTCTTCTTTAACAAAAAAAAACAATCAATAAATAAATAAATTAGACAATTCTATTATCCCTTCAACCATTTTGTTACATTCAACGAATTTCCAAAAACTTGTAACCTTGTTGCCCATTGTTCACCTGTTAAAAATAGGAGAATTTCCAAATCCATAATATCAATATAATTTTTTGTGTGTCGACCGAGACTTTCTTTCAATTTTAGACACCGTGAGTCATTTAACACCAAGGATTTCCCACTCCATGAGTCATTTAGCACCAAGGCTTTCCCACTCTACAAATCTTGGGGTCACCTTGGCCTACCCTATCAAAATAAGTCCAAGCTACTCTCTTATTCACCACATCCTTAAGAACTTGTCTATGTGGTTTATTTAGTTTCTCTTGAGGAAAACACTTTATGATTTAATTACTTTCTCTTGAGGAAAAATATTTAGAATGCTTGGTTCGAGAGAGGCACATTGAAATGATTTAATTATTTTCTCTCTTTTTCACTACCTATTTGAAGAACTTGTCTAGGGGGTTTAACTACTTTCTCTTGAGGAAACATCTTTAAAATGATTGGTCTGAACAAGTACATTGAAATGATTTAATTATTTTCTCTTTGAACATGGTAGCATTTATAAATTATATACAATCTTTAAAATTATTGTTCTTGAACAGGTACATTGAAATGATTTAATTATTTTCTCTTTGAACATGGTATCATTTATAAATTATTTATAATCTAATTACCGCACCAAGTTCTTAAAGCCTCTTCTACAAAGATTCCATGTTAAAAATTCTTTAATCCTGCTGAGTTTTCAATTTCCTTTTAGAATTGTGAAAAGAAGACACATGATATCAAAAGATGAGTAAGTTTTTCTTCATAGGACTTATAATAATTATAGAGTGGGTGATACAAAAATAATCTTTTAAAGACTTGGTTGAGTTTTAAGCATGTGTTAAATTACCATTCAAAAACTTAAATGAGGAAGGAGATATTAATGAAAGAATGTTGCAGTCATCACAAAGAATATAGAACAAAAAGTAAATATTAATAACAACAAACCACAACACCAAGATTGTTAATGGAGTTCGGAAAGGTTTACTACATCTCCAGGCCTTTGTCTTAGTGGGGGAGGCTTTCTTATTAATCTTAAATGTTGTAAACTTGCATCATAAGTATCTCAAATCGATTACAAATTTGCATGGTTGTGTTCTACTCAACCTCAAGAATCCAATACAACTGACAACACTGAAAAATGTTGAGCGTAGATCGCGGAAATGGCCTCCAAAGTTCGCTTCCTCAATGGCTTCCTTGCATAAAAATGGCATAAGCTTCCAAAATATTCAGCATTATTTATTTTTGAACCTCTTCATTCTATCAAAAAACTCTATTTTTTATAGATTTGAATATGGGGGTCATCTCCCAACTTCCCCCCAAGATCCAACCTCAAAACGAGCTCCAGATCCTCAATTTTTCGGCAAAACTCACAAAAAATCAACATAAATAACCCCCAAAATCATACAATATGGTTTAAAACCCCACAAATGGCAAATAATGTTTGCACACCCCTTTCCTTGGGCTTGTGGTCACATGGAGGTGCCATGTGGCCTCAGGCTAGGTGCTAATTGTTAATCCCCTAGTCTTCAACTGCTATCATGGTCGTATGTGAATGGGACATATGGTCGAGTGCTACTCCTCACACTCTGCTCCAACTCTTGGCTCCTGGTCATATGTCCTGGTCGGACGGGCTAGCCCCCCCATCGACCAAGGATTATCCCTAAACCCACAAACCAATTCACAACAAACCTTTTTTTTTCCATGTGGTGGTTAAGACCCGCATTTAGCTCGGATGATTAGTGCTCTTAGTGTAGTTTGTTGCCCCACTTGGAGGTTGGGGGTTAGAGCCGGATGGAGGTGAATTTTTTTTGACCTAGTCGTTCTTGGCCAAATCCTAGGTGCCACGTGGCATCCTCTAATTGGGCCATGTGTCACCTCTAGATTGGCCCATAAAATCCAGTCATCGACCCAGTCACTTGTATAGTCATTGCACAATCAACTGCCCATTTAGATGCATAGTCATCCCGTACACCACATGTCGACCTGTCATCCTGCCACATCACTCAACTACATGATGCCACGTCACTACCATACTAGCCATGTTTCATGCTTCCACTAGTTCCACGTCACGTATGCACTACCACGTGTTGTTTTCGTATAGTGCCATGTGTCAAAATCCAAACCGTGTCAACTCAACCTCAAAACGCCAAATCTACCTGCCACATGTCAGCCTATGGTGCTTCTATGTGTCCCTGTTGATGTCATTATGATGTCATGCTAATGTCACCTGACACATCATGTTGATGTACTACTAACGTTAGTAGTATGGCCTATTGACTTTGACTTTGACTTTTTGACTTTTTTGCTTGTTTGGGAAATCGATCAAAACACGATAAATTTTGCATACGGTTTCCATTTTTGGAAAACAATATATGGACAAAATCGACGCAATGAGCCCAACACAATGGTGTTGGTTTCATACAATTTCGAGAAATTTTATTTTTAGGCCTTCCTGGATCCATTTTGGATCATTCCTCCCCACTAAGACCTTTTGGTCCTCCAAAAGGATACTAACGAGTCATCAAATACAGGATAGGCCACCCCACTTGTCCTTTGTCTTTAAAATCTGTCCTGTGCACCTGTCGCATCATAATCATTTGCATAATAACCATGACAAGTGAAATCATATTGTTAGCCACTTGAACTCATTCACATCTTACTGAATCCACTACCATCCAGGTAGAAAACATTGGCAGTGATAACATCAGAAATATGACTGAAACTGAACCAATATGTTTGAATGGATTGCACGACATTAACTTATCTTGAAGGAATGTATGATTGAATATCCATTCTACAACTATCTCATGTTCATGTTTAAGATCAATTGTTTTACTTGGCACAATTATACGTGCATTTCTTGCATAAGATTCCTTCCTTAATTGTTCCATTGTTTGAAGAGATTGATTTTATTTTATGTGATGAGCATGTACACCATATTCATTTATTTCTTTAGTTAGGTGATATTGATTATTTTCCCTATATAATATTGTTGTGCGATCATATAAATAAGGGTTTCCTAAGACCATTCCACATGTTTCTAGTGGCACCACATCACATGTTACTTCATCCACATACTTAGATGTAATTGCAAACTTTATGATACATTGCTT
>JZKD02S1591756.1:0-17758 GCA_000966675.3 Picea glauca
ATTTCTCGACCCTAAACTTTCCATCTTCCGACATTGTTCCCACTCGAACCAGGAACCCTCTTTTCCTGCGAGTTACCTTACGCTCTGATACCAGTTGTTAGAAAAACAGGACCGCAGAGCAATAAATTAAAACAAATTCAGAAACAAAAACCATAGAAGACACACAATACAAGAGAGACACCGATTTACGTGGTTCACCTAGTGTGGGCTATGTCCACCAGAGAAATTGCCAGTCCTTCCTTTATTATTATCCAACAAATGAAGGGATACAACCTACAACAAAACCTGTTGTAACTTCCTCTTCTTTCTCTCACACTCTCCTCTCTCAGAATACAATATTCACCCTCGTACATAGCCGCAATACATTTCCCTCATAAAAGAGGGTTGCCTTCTAGGGCAAAAAACCCTAACATAATCTCTACCGTTAGATCTACAACCTTATAATGAACGGTCCAGATTTACAATGAAATTACAATATACTTTTATAAGGAAATTTTTTCTTCGGGGGATTCGCCCCCAAACCACCATCAGGGGACACTGCCCTCGAACCCCCACTGGGGGCCCGCTTGCCCCCAGACCCCCCAGCCAGGGGGATGGATCCCCCGGACCCCACAGAGGGGGTACCCCCCCTCTGCACTCCCCCGTGTGGAAGAGTGTACATACTTCTGGGGTGTAAATACTTCATGGGGTATAGACACGGCTGAAAATAAAGGACCTCTGCATCAGGAAGATAATCAGGCTCCACAACCAACAAATAATGCCTACAAGGTGGTGGCCTTGGGGTATTGCAGGCAGGACGGTGTGGCATCACTTTGTGTTGAAATGTACAATGACTCTCAACCTATGTTGAAGGTGGTAGGATTCTTTAAGAAAAAATTAAAATGGTCTCCTTCCCATGGCTAGATGTTCTTTTGCGATGGTTCATTTTACTGTATGGGGAACAACATGCAATATAATGAGATGGGCATTCTATGTTTTACTTCCCATTAGATGGAAATCCAACTGATTCACATGGAAAGCCCATTCTCAATCCAATTATTTATTTACCGCTATCAAAACCTTATGTTCTACATACTAACCTGCTCATTTACGGGTCCTGAGTACTTTCGCCTCTCGAAGCTAAGGGGGAAGTAGTTATATGGGAGTTTGAGAATGACCGCGACTATGTATTGACCTCAAACTCAACCTCATCGTCATGGAATTGGAAGGACATTCCAAGAATTCCTCCAACCAAATATTATGATTTAAAGGGTGTTTTCTGGTCATTTTCCCAATGGTTTAACTACATATTGGTAGGGGATTGTGTGTTCTTCATATCGACCTTGATCTCCTCCCGAAAACTTATTAAAGTTCCGATTTATAATTTAAAAGGAGGGCAGTGGATATGGATTCCTACTTGTTCTTGCCCAAGTCACGGAAATTTGACTCTCATGAGAATGGACTTTCAACCTGCCACCCATATGATGGAATTCCCCCAAAGAAGCAACGTCACATCTCATCACTTAAATCATTGAACATTTTTCATATCCTTTATTAAATTTGTATTTTTTGAATTTAACTTTTATTTATTTATTTAGTTTTAAAATATGAAGATTTTCATAGTAGTTTTTCAAAATGTTGTTTGTAATTTTGTAATAAAATGTGATTCCATACACAATTTATTTATAAAATTACAAATAACTTTACACAGTTTATTTATAAAATTACAAATGACATTGTTGTCTAGCTATTTAAAATCGTGACTCTCTATGTCATTGTTTACCAATTCATCATCTCCAAAATAACCAATTAATCATAGAAACATGTCCTTAGTGTATTCCTTCACCTCTTTTTTTCATTTTATAATTTTAATTTGAGAGTTATAAAATTTGTTGCAAAATATGTTTCTCGTTCTTATAATTTACATTATTCAAATGGGAGAAAAAACTTGCAAACATGAAATGTTTCAGTTGCAGAGTTTCCACATTATAATGGATGTTTGCACTTCGATATTAGACATTAATATAAAATATGAACATTAAATACTTGTTCAAATTTGATGATGTTCAATATAAAATTATCATTAATAATTGTTCAAGTTTTATGATATTCAATATACAATTATCATTAACACATTTGAAAATATTTATATAAAGTCACTTTCTATATAAGTAATTCAAAAGTTTGTTAAATTGGTATGGTCCATATGATACCCTCTATTATAGATTTACATATGAATTTTCTTCAACAAACTGTGTTCATTATGGTTTATATATATTAAATGGTCATTGATCTTATTCATTGTCATCTTCTCATGGTCACTTGGCATGGGTGCCTTCTAGAGCTAACTCATAACTACGATCCTTTGGTCTTCTGCTATCTTTTCTTCCATGCTAACTAGAAAAATACCAATGTCTGAGGTACCATTATATGTCAGATGTTCTCTGACCTCGGTTCCAACCCATCTAGTTTCCCTAACAGTTTCACATCGACTTGAAAATACGTCATATGCACTCTGTTGCCAACTATCAAATGTTAGTTCTGAATCACCATCCGTCGATTGTATTCTCCTCCAACTTACTGATCCATCAACCATAGGATTGATGTAGTCTGCTCTCTTCCTTTTTGTTACTATGTATAACTGATCTAGATCCTCTCCTTCCACATTGTTGTCTATTGGCTTCATGTAACGAGGGAGTACATATGGATCCAAGAGCTTAACTAATTTTATTCTATTTTCTTCAAATGTCATAGTATCTCTCTTTAGGTCAATAATAGCATATTTATCATAATCTCAATCAATACCAAGTAGTGCAGGATAATCGTTCTTATCCTCCATGATTTCGATCACCTCAAAATCAACTACAGTCTTTACTCCCACAACATCTATCTCCACATTCTCCATCCTTCCTATTGGGAAAATACAATACTGATTGACCATTCTCAATTGGATTGGGGAATATATCAATTGGGGTTTCCCTAAAGCTTCCCAAGTATTTTTAGGAAATATGTTAACATCAGATCCTATATCTAACATAACATCCTTAATCTCAAACTCATCTAGTTGGGCTACTAGTCTAAACTCTTTCCCAGTCTGTGTTTTCCTTCTTTGCACTCTTTGAGTGTTCTTCTCAGGAATATTAGTCATTATTTTAGCTCCTGGGGATTCCTTCGTTCCTAGGACTAGATATAGGGCATTGCACAACTTTTGTGTCAGTTGATCATTCCTAAGAATATCATAAAATAATTGAAACCATTATCTTTTGAAGAAGAATCATTATTCCTCTTTTATACTTATTTTTTATCTAAAAGTAATAAAATAATAAGGCTTCTTGTTAGAATTAGTTCTTAGAGAACTTAACAATGTGAATTAATTTTACCTATTGTCTTAGGAGGCTATCCTCTGGGAACAATCTTTGGAATTTAATTTTACTTCTTTCTATAGTAGATAGACATAAAACATTAAAAATCATAAGAGAAATATCTAAATCAAACAACTTTTAAATCCCATTGAACGATTTTTGTACCACTAACCTAGAGGATTATTCCACACCAAATAGGAACAAGCATAATTGGGACTTATCCTTGGGTTTAATCCCTACTATTGAGTATTTGGAATCCATCCACCTCAATAGAATTGGCACTATAATAAGGGTCAATGCATGGAAATCCATACAAATTGTTATCACATGAATTTGTCATGGGTCAAATTCATCCTTATGTTTTTAATTTTTTATCCATTAGTCTTTTTTAAGTTTTACTTTTGATTCTCTCCTTATGGTTTTCTTAGGTGTTAGTTCGAAATAATTGTAAGGTTAGATGTTGGTCCATACATTTAAGCCATACCTATGGTTTATACCCTTGGTTCATTTCCTTTGGTTTATACCCTTGGTTCATTTCATGACTAGACAACCATCAATATCATCCCCATGCCACCACTAGTTTGACATGTCACTACCTCCACTATGCACTTAAACCCCTCAACCTTGTCCCTCTACCCATTATAAGGTCAAATCAAACTCCTTCTCGTACACTGCCAACTCATCAAGATTTTTCGTAGCACATATTGAGTACACCTTTCCTCTTTTATCATTATTGCATTTATGAAGATGGAGTGAGTCGATCTCATTCTTTTCATCATCCATGTTTTAAAATGAAATAATTTATATTTTTTCATTAAAGTTGTCTAGCTTTTTTATCAAAGATTTGAATTATTCTCCTAGTTCACTGTTGTAGAAACGCGTAGCCCAAAAAGGCGCTGCAGATTCTTCTACAAAATAGATGACAAAGGGGAATTGAAGGTTATAATGGTTGTAGGTGGTTTCATGATATCTGAAGCACATATACAATCAAGCGACGGTGTCCAGGTACTCCTCAAGTTGTTTGAGATCTGTTGAAGATCAATTTAAGGCTGTGCTCAATTTTCATAGCACCTGACACTACAAATTGTGGTTCCCTTTACCAATTGACCCCTTTAACTTTGCTATCACTAAACTCTCAGCTATATGCAATATTTTCATCCTCTTTTATCACAATTGAGAAAATCCTGTTGTTAGAGCCATTGTTCCTATAATTTTTCTTTGCCTTGGATGTTATAGTTAAAAATCTGCTATGGATTGTGCTATGGATCCCTTGTTCTAGCGTTGCTAACCTATGCATAAAACTCAACATTTCTATCCTCTAATCATATAGCCTGCATCATCTCTTTTCCTTTACAATTTCAATTGATATTTCAAATTTAAAGTCTATTTACATTGAAAAGTTTAAGAGCCTTGCTGATTAAATTGATTATGACCCCGCATGGTGGTTAAATGTTATCTTAAAAACCTTGAAATTTTTCGCCTCCTTGCATATCCTTTTATTTGAAGGGTTTCTTCCTTTTTTTAAGTCATCGGATTGCTCTTTCATTATCTCATAAGTCAAATTGAAGGAAAACCATAAATCCTGAAAGAAGCCAACTTTAAAAATATCATCATTCAAACCCTAAAGACCTCTGTCCTTGTTTGGCATCTCATACCTCTCATATCATTGTAGTGTTTTTCTTCTTGTTTATAGAAAATGGATACACTTCAATAGAAGAAGTCTCACAAGGGTGGGAGTGTAGTTAGGACCGAGCCTTCTAATATGCACTTGTTTGATGTTGAACCTATGATCAGAGACGTTTTACAGAGGGTTGGTTGTCTAAATTTCTGTTAGAATATGCAGAGGGGACACCATGAGGTAGCTAGGGAGTTTTCCTTAAACTTTGATGGCACTAAAACCAAGGTAGGAACCCTTGAAATGGAAGTATCAGAAGCCGCCATTGCAACAACCACTGAGATACCCAACACTGGTGGAAGGTGGTTTAAATCCATGAATCTTAGTGAAACCTTCTCTAAAGAGTTCCTCAAACCAAAACATCAGGGAGATAACCTATCTAAGGGATTTCCTAGGAGCCATTTGGTTGAGGGATTTGACAAGATGTTGAAGGTAAAACATAGATATTTTACCTGTGATGGAAGATTCAATATGATCTACCAATATCACATTAGAATTTTGCTTCACTTCACATGCAAGGACTTAATGAACATCCCTTTCTATTTGTTTAGGAGTATGGGGAAAATGGTTGATAGGGTCCAAGCCAAGTCCAAGGCTGTGGACACAAGTTTTTTCCACTCAGGGCTGATTAGGATGCTTGTGATGGAGGAATTGAATGGGATCAATTCATTTCCTCTACAAATATGCAACTAAATGTAGCCCCTAATCCTCAATCCAAGGTGCAGAGCCATTTTCCAACTGACAGTGCTTCTCACACAGAAACACACAAAAATATAAAGGGAAAACACATTTCCAAAGATAAGGAGGATCCTAAGGAAGTTGAATAAGAAGTAGGGGGAGATCATCACTCCCCACAATGGGAACTTTCACCCAAGCTAGCTCCAGAACTAGAAGAAGTTCCCTTATCTAAAAGCACATTCAAAAAAGGGAGAAATATACACTTTCCATCACCTACTATAGCAATTGATACTAGAGCTAGGAGGTCCTTCACCAGATCATCAACCTAGAAGGAAATTGTTGAACAAGAATCCATAAACAAATCTCTTGTCAAGAATAAATATAAGGGTAAAGGTGAGAATGTTGAGAAGCCTATTGAAATCATAGACATCACCACTCCCCCTGATAACCCTACCTTCAAGAGGCTGATTAGACAACTCAAAGATTCTAGAAAGAAAATTTTCCACTTGAAGGGAGAAAGATTGGCTAAGAGGAAAAATATGAAGGAGCTCATGGATATGTATAAGGAAACTAT
This sequence comes from Picea glauca, assembly GCA_000966675.3. NCBI lineage: Eukaryota > Viridiplantae > Streptophyta > Pinopsida > Pinales > Pinaceae > Picea > Picea glauca. The sequence continues at coordinate 6,269 of JZKD02S1591756.1, forward strand.
TGATCTAGCTAAGTTCACATAAAGGAGATTTCTGCCCCTTCATAGGAATCTTAGAAATTTGTATTGGCATAATAGAGGCTTATAGTCTCAGAACAAAAAGATCAAGGTGGATTTACATCCCTTCAAAGATGATTTAGCTCATCGAAATCTTAATGTGATAGCTCAAGCTACAACAAGGAGAAGTTCTAGACTCAGGAGATGAGATGGAGTGGCTAAAAGCCCCTCAATTTTGAGGAATGGTCATCCATACATTTTTGAAGTTTTGTGGAAAGTATCACACTTATACCCTATTTGGAGGTATCTATAGGCTTATACAACTCTGGCTAAGGTTTTTGAAGCATTTTGGCTCAAATTGTATTACACAGACAACTAAAGAAATTTCGTAGCGCGTGGCACTGCAAAATCATCTACACAGACAAAGTTGCAGGTGCGATATAGAATGCGCTGCGAAATCATTTACATACATAGAAGGTAAATATTCGCTTCGAAATCACCAAGTCAGACAAAAAATGCAGTTCTCTATGGAATCTGTTGCATAATAGTTCACAAAGTTGGGTGCTACAGAATCTGCTATAGAATTCGCTGTGAAATCCGCTATAAATTGGCTGTTACAGTTAACATTTGTGGATTCATTGCCAATTCCAGTTTTGATGGGTTTTGAGGGAATCAATGGTCACCAGGTAGTAGATGGAGCCTAGCACAGATGCTTGGACATCAATTGGAGATGGTGGAAACATGGAACCGATGGAGATGTGCCCAAGGAACAAATCATTATGCAAAGATTATAGTGTTAGATTTGTTTTCAACATTGTCCATGTTTTTAGCAGTTTGTTGTGTCCACTTGTATAGATGTTAGTTTTTCAGGTTTTAGTGGGAGAATCCTAGGTTAGAGGATCCAACTCGAATTGCATGATGTTACTTATTGTTTAGACTATAAATACAACATTAAAATGACATTTTTGGGTTTGGATGGTTGAGCATAGCCTCCATGTTGTAATGTTTTGATAAGACAGAGCCATACTCNTTAATAATTGTTCAAGTTTTATGATATTCAATATACAATTATCATTAACACATTTGAAAATATTTATATAAAGTCACTTTCTATATAAGTAATTCAAAAGTTTGTTAAATTGGTATGGTCCATATGATACCCTCTATTATAGATTTACATATGAATTTTCTTCAACAAACTGTGTTCATTATGGTTTATATATATTAAATGGTCATTGATCTTATTCATTGTCATCTTCTCATGGTCACTTGGCATGGGTGCCTTCTAGAGCTAACTCATAACTACGATCCTTTGGTCTTCTGCTATCTTTTCTTCCATGCTAACTAGAAAAATACCAATGTCTGAGGTACCATTATATGTCAGATGTTCTCTGACCTCGGTTCCAACCCATCTAGTTTCCCTAACAGTTTCACATCGACTTGAAAATACGTCATATGCACTCTGTTGCCAACTATCAAATGTTAGTTCTGAATCACCATCCGTCGATTGTATTCTCCTCCAACTTACTGATCCATCAACCATAGGATTGATGTAGTCTGCTCTCTTCCTTTTTGTTACTATGTATAACTGATCTAGATCCTCTCCTTCCACATTGTTGTCTATTGGCTTCATGTAACGAGGGAGTACATATGGATCCAAGAGCTTAACTAATTTTATTCTATTTTCTTCAAATGTCATAGTATCTCTCTTTAGGTCAATAATAGCATATTTATCATAATCTCAATCAATACCAAGTAGTGCAGGATAATCGTTCTTATCCTCCATGATTTCGATCACCTCAAAATCAACTACAGTCTTTACTCCCACAACATCTATCTCCACATTCTCCATCCTTCCTATTGGGAAAATACAATACTGATTGACCATTCTCAATTGGATTGGGGAATATATCAATTGGGGTTTCCCTAAAGCTTCCCAAGTATTTTTAGGAAATATGTTAACATCAGATCCTATATCTAACATAACATCCTTAATCTCAAACTCATCTAGTTGGGCTACTAGTCTAAACTCTTTCCCAGTCTGTGTTTTCCTTCTTTGCACTCTTTGAGTGTTCTTCTCAGGAATATTAGTCATTATTTTAGCTCCTGGGGATTCCTTCGTTCCTAGGACTAGATATAGGGCATTGCACAACTTTTGTGTCAGTTGATCATTCCTAAGAATATCATAAAATAATTGAAACCATTATCTTTTGAAGAAGAATCATTATTCCTCTTTTATACTTATTTTTTATCTAAAAGTAATAAAATAATAAGGCTTCTTGTTAGAATTAGTTCTTAGAGAACTTAACAATGTGAATTAATTTTACCTATTGTCTTAGGAGGCTATCCTCTGGGAACAATCTTTGGAATTTAATTTTACTTCTTTCTATAGTAGATAGACATAAAACATTAAAAATCATAAGAGAAATATCTAAATCAAACAACTTTTAAATCCCATTGAACGATTTTTGTACCACTAACCTAGAGGATTATTCCACACCAAATAGGAACAAGCATAATTGGGACTTATCCTTGGGTTTAATCCCTACTATTGAGTATTTGGAATCCATCCACCTCAATAGAATTGGCACTATAATAAGGGTCAATGCATGGAAATCCATACAAATTGTTATCACATGAATTTGTCATGGGTCAAATTCATCCTTATGTTTTTAATTTTTTATCCATTAGTCTTTTTTAAGTTTTACTTTTGATTCTCTCCTTATGGTTTTCTTAGGTGTTAGTTCGAAATAATTGTAAGGTTAGATGTTGGTCCATACATTTAAGCCATACCTATGGTTTATACCCTTGGTTCATTTCCTTTGGTTTATACCCTTGGTTCATTTCATGACTAGACAACCATCAATATCATCCCCATGCCACCACTAGTTTGACATGTCACTACCTCCACTATGCACTTAAACCCCTCAACCTTGTCCCTCTACCCATTATAAGGTCAAATCAAACTCCTTCTCGTACACTGCCAACTCATCAAGATTTTTCGTAGCACATATTGAGTACACCTTTCCTCTTTTATCATTATTGCATTTATGAAGATGGAGTGAGTCGATCTCATTCTTTTCATCATCCATGTTTTAAAATGAAATAATTTATATTTTTTCATTAAAGTTGTCTAGCTTTTTTATCAAAGATTTGAATTATTCTCCTAGTTCACTGTTGTAGAAACGCGTAGCCCAAAAAGGCGCTGCAGATTCTTCTACAAAATAGATGACAAAGGGGAATTGAAGGTTATAATGGTTGTAGGTGGTTTCATGATATCTGAAGCACATATACAATCAAGCGACGGTGTCCAGGTACTCCTCAAGTTGTTTGAGATCTGTTGAAGATCAATTTAAGGCTGTGCTCAATTTTCATAGCACCTGACACTACAAATTGTGGTTCCCTTTACCAATTGACCCCTTTAACTTTGCTATCACTAAACTCTCAGCTATATGCAATATTTTCATCCTCTTTTATCACAATTGAGAAAATCCTGTTGTTAGAGCCATTGTTCCTATAATTTTTCTTTGCCTTGGATGTTATAGTTAAAAATCTGCTATGGATTGTGCTATGGATCCCTTGTTCTAGCGTTGCTAACCTATGCATAAAACTCAACATTTCTATCCTCTAATCATATAGCCTGCATCATCTCTTTTCCTTTACAATTTCAATTGATATTTCAAATTTAAAGTCTATTTACATTGAAAAGTTTAAGAGCCTTCCTGATTAAATTGATTATGACCCCGCATGGTGGTTAAATGTTATCTTAAAAACCTTGAAATTTTTCGCCTCCTTGCATATCCTTTTCTTTGAAGGGTTTCTTCCTTTTTTTAAGTCATCGGATTGCTCTTTCATTAGCGCATAAGTCAAATTGAAGGAAAACCATGAAGCCTGAAAGAATCCAACTTTAAAAATATCATCATTCAAACCCTAAAGACCTCTATCCTTGTTTGTCATCTCATACCTCTCATATCATTGTAGTGTTTTTCTTCCTATTTATAGAAAATGGATACACTTCAATAGAAGAAGTCTCACAAGGGTGGGAGTGTAGTTAGGACTGAGCCTTCTAATATGCACTTGTTTGATGTTGAACCTATGATCACAGAGGTTTTACAGAGGGTTGGTTGTCTAAATTTCTATTAGAATATGAAGAGGGGACACCTTGAGGTAGCTAGGGAGTTTTCCTTAAACTTTGATGGCACTAAAACAAAGGTAGGAACCCTTGAAATGGAAGTATCAGAAGCCACCATTGCAACAACCACTGAGATACCCAACACTGGTGAAAGGTGGTTTAAATCCATGAATCTTAGTGCAACCTTCTCTAAAGAGTTCCTCAAACCAGAACATCAGGGAGATAACCTATCTAAGGGATTTCCTAGGAGCCATTTGGTTGAGGGATTTGACAAGATGTTGAAGGTAATACATAGATAGTTTACCTGTGATGGAAGATTCAATATGATCTACCAATATCACATTAGAATTTTGCTTCACTTCACATGCAAGGACTTACTGAACATCCCTTTCTATTTGTTTAGGAGTATGGGGAAAATGGTTGATAGGGTCCAAGACAAGTCCAAGGCTGTGGACACAAGTTTTTTCCACTTAGGGCTGATTAGGATGCTTGTGATGGAGGAATTGAATGAGATCAATTCATTTCCTCTACAAATATGCAACTAAATGTAGCCCCTAATCCTCAATCCAAGGTGCAGAGCCATTTTCCAACTGACAGTGCTTATCACACAGAAACACACAAAAATATAAAGGGAAAACACATTTCCAAAGATAAGGAGGATACTAAGGAAGTTGAATAAGAAGTAGGGGGAGATCATCACTCCCCACAATGGTAACTTTCACCCAAGCCATCTCCAGAACTAGAAGAAGTTCCCTTAGCTAAAAGCACATTCAAAAAAGGGAGAAAGCTACACTTTCCATCACCTACTATAGCAATTGATACTAGAGCTAGGAGGTCCTTCACCAGATCATCAACCTAGAAGGAAATTGTTGAACAAGAATCCATAAACAAATCTCTTGTCAAGAATAAATATAAGGGTAAAGGTGAGAATGTTGAGAAGCCTATTGAAATCATAGACATCACCACTCCCCCTGATAACCCTACCTTCAAGAGGCTGATTAGACAACTCAAAGATTCTAGAAAGAAAATTTTCCACTTGAAGGGAGAAAGATTGGCTAAGAGGAAAAATATGAAGGAGCTCATGGATATGTATAAGGAAACTATTGATCTAGCTAAGTTCACATAAAGGAGATTTCTGCCCCTTCATAGGAATCTTAGAAATTTGTATTGGCATAATAGAGGCTTATAGTCTCAGAACAAAAAGATCAAGGTGGATTTACATCCCTTCAAAGATGATTTAGCTCATCGAAATCTTAATGTGATAGCTCAAGCTACAACAAGGAGAAGTTCTAGACTCAGGAGATGAGATGGAGTGGCTAAAAGCCCCTCAATTTTGAGGAATGGTCATCCATACATTTTTGAAGTTTTGTGGAAAGTATCACACTTATACCCTATTTGGAGGTATCTATAGGCTTATACAACTCTGGCTAAGGTTTTTGAAGCATTTTGGCTCAAATTGTATTACACAGACAACTAAAGAAATTTCGTAGCGCGTGGCACTGCAAAATCATCTACACAGACAAAGTTGCAGGTGCGATATAGAATGCGCTGCGAAATCATTTACATACATAGAAGGTAAATATTCGCTTCGAAATCACCAAGTCAGACAAAAAATGCAGTTCTCTATGGAATCTGTTGCATAATAGTTCACAAAGTTGGGTGCTACAGAATCTGCTATAGAATTCGCTGTGAAATCCGCTATAAATTGGCTGTTACAGTTAACATTTGTGGATTCATTGCCAATTCCAGTTTTGATGGGTTTTGAGGGAATCAATGGTCACCAGGTAGTAGATGGAGCCTAGCACAGATGCTTGGACATCAATTGGAGATGGTGGAAACATGGAACCGATGGAGATGTGCCCAAGGAACAAATCATTATGCAAAGATTATAGTGTTAGATTTGTTTTCAACATTGTCCATGTTTTTAGCAGTTTGTTGTGTCCACTTGTATAGATGTTAGTTTTTCAGGTTTTAGTGGGAGAATCCTAGGTTAGAGGATCCAACTCGAATTGCATGATGTTACTTATTGTTTAGACTATAAATACAACATTAAAATGACATTTTTGGGTTTGGATGGTTGAGCATAGCCTCCATGTTGTAATGTTTTGATAAGACAGAGCCATACTCTGGTTTTATGTATGAGATCTGAGACATTTTGATTAATAGAATTCATCTTCCTTTTTGTTATCTTGCTTATTTCTTACTCTGTTTTCTCACTATTGAATGATTCAATTGAGATATTATAGTCGTTTTGTAATGCAGGATTGATTATGATGTTGTTGTAATTGTTATCAACGTTTTATGGTTTAGATCAAGAAGTTCTTGTGTCTGATATTTTTCTTCAATTATCTTCTAGTAAGGCCTGATGCTTATAACATAATTATTCATCCTTCTCATTAAGTCTTACATCTACCCACACTTATCTTTAAATCACTGGTTGAAATTAGCCAAAACCTCATTTTCTTATGCATTCTTCCCCAGAAATTTCCGTGTTTGAACATTGCTATGCTGAGTTTTTTCCATTTGATACTTTATCATAAAATTACCATTACAAAATTATTTGATGGGTACTGGGATTATTCTCTAGAAATATAAGGGTGACTATGAGTTCTAACAAAAACAACCCACATACAAAAAATCCAAGACCTGAGGGTATACCCATTGACAATACTTCACCTCAGGTTGAGGAGAATTCTGGATATTATCCTAAAATACCATATGCAATATCCCACGAGGAATACAATTCCTTCAGGTGTATCACTAGAGAATACAAAAGACAAATTGGGGAACTTCCCACAACACCTTTTCTTCCTTGAGGGAGAGGAGTTGTCAAATCCATTGTGTTTGCATCAGAACATATGTTAGTACACACAGTTGAAGACCTAGCTGTTATCCACATTTTTGGTTATCAAGATGATATTATGATCATGTCATGATGATGGAAGATCAAACTCTTCATTAAGAACATTTTCCTGAAGAAGGTTACACTTGTCATTTTCTNCCCTTCATAGGAAGCTTAGAAATTTGTATTGGCATAACAGAGGCTTATAGTCTCAGAACAAAAATCACAAGGTGGAGTTACATCCCTTCAAAGATGATTTAGGTCATCGAAATCTTAATGTGATAGCTCAAGCTACAACAAGGAGAAGTTCTAGACTCAGGAGATGAGATGGAGTGGCTGGAAGCCCCTCAATTTTGAATAATGGTCATCCATGCATTTTGAATTTTTGTGGAAAGTATCACACTTATACCTTATTTGGAGGTATCTATAGGCTTATTCAACTTTGGCTAAGGTTTTTGAATCATTTTGGCTCAAATTGCATTACATAAACAACTACAAGACATTTCGTAGCGTGTGGCGCTGCAAAATCATCTACACAGACAAAGTTGCAGGTGCGCTATAGAATGCGCTGCGAAATCATTTACATACACAGAAGCTAAATATTCGCTTCGAAATCACCAAGTCAGACAAAAAATGTAGTTCTCTATGGAATCTGTTGCAGAATAGTTCACAAATTTGGGTGCTACAGAATATACTACATAATTCGTTGCGAAATTCGCTATAAACTGGATGTTACAATTAACATTTGTGGATTCACTGCCAATTCCAGTTTTGATGGGTTTTGAGGGAATCAACGGTCACCAGGTAGCAGATGGAGCCTAGAATAGATGCTTGGACATCAGTTGGAGATGGTGGAAACATGGAACTGATGGAGATGCACCCAAGGAACAAATCATTATGCAAATATTATAGTGTTAGATTTGTTTCCAACATTGTCCATGTTTTTAGCAGTTTGTTGTGTCCACTTGTATAAATGTTAGTTTTTCAGGTTTTAGTGGGAGAATCCTAGGTTAGAGGATCCAACTCGAATTTCATGATGTTACTTATTGTTTAGACTATAAATACAACATTAAAATGACATTTTTGGGTTTGGATGGTTGAGCATAGCCTCCATGTTGTAATGTTTTGATAAGACAGAGCCATACTCCAGTTTTATGTATGAGATCTGAGACATTTTGATTAATATAATTCATCTTCCTTTTCATTATCTTACTTATTTCTTACTCTGTTTTCTCACTATTGAATGATTCAATTGAGATATTATAGTCATTTTGTAATCTAGGATTGATTATGATGTTGTTGTAATTGTTATCAGTGTTTTATGGTTTAGATCAAGAAGTTCTTGTGTCTGATATTTTTCTTCAATTATCTTCTAGTAAGGCCTGATTCTTATAACATAATTATTCATCCTTCTCATTAATTCTTCCATCTACCCACACTTATCTTTAAATCACCAACTGAAGTTATCCAAAACCTCATTTTCTTATGCATTCTTCCCCAGAAATTTCCGTGTTCGAACATTGCTATGCTGAGTTTTTTTCATTTGATACTCTATCATAAAATTACCATTACAAAATTATTTGATGGGTACTGGGATTATTCTCTAGAAATAAAAGGGTGACTATCAGTTCTAACAAAAACAACCCACATACAAAAAATCCAAGACCTGAAGGTATACCCATTGACAATACTTCACCTCAGGTTGAGGAGAGTTCTGGATATTATCCTAAAATACCATATGCAATATCCCACGAGGAATACAATTCCTTCAGTTGTATCACTAGAGAATACACAAGACAAATTGGGGCACTTCCCACAACATATTTTCTTCCTTGAGGGAGAGGAGTTGTCAAATCCATTGTGTTTGCATCAAAACATACGTTAGTACACACAGTTGAAGACCTAGAAGATCTAGCCTTACAATAAATTAACCATCCCTTTGTATTGATTACTAATACCCCTGGAATAAATCCTCCTGTAAGAAATCATTCTAATAATCAGGGTTTTTCATAACCCAAATAAGAAGAATCAGATACAGAGTCAAAATCATTATACCAAGAATCAAACCACATGGAACATAATAACGACAATAATAACCATATGTGGTTGGATAGGTATGGCTTGGAATAACATGGTTTGTTACACCACTTGCCCAAACATCTAGAGAAATTACTTTTGAAATATGACCTAGAAACAGCCAGATCCCTCGAAGATCATATTAAGAAGTTTATTATTGTTATTAGGTTAACGAATGTACAAAATGAGGATGTTGTATGTTGAACTTTTCCTTATACTTTGAAAACACAACCTCCAATTGGTATTTCAATCTACTTGTTATATATATAACAAATTGGACCAAGTTTCAAAAGGTTTTTATAGATATCTTTGGGGAGGAAACCACTATTGGGCAATGAATGGTTGAGTTATTTGCTCCTACCATGGGGGACAACGAAAAGGTCAAGGATTTTATGTTGAGCACACACTTATACTGAGAAGGGGAGGTGAATCCATATAAGATAATTTTTTTTTTTACTTTTTCAAATATTCATCAACCACATGAAAGCAATCACATATGAGATATATTATCTGCAGAACATGGACCACATGATTTACATGGAAACCCTTTCGAGAGAAAATAAAAAAAATCATGTTTATAATTCTTTGTAGGGACCAACCTATTGTTACAAATATTTATAGGCACCAACATACTGGAGAAACCAATCTCCACTGGTATAAACCATGTTAGGCACCAAGCTACTCTTGTAGAAATTTCAATACAAATTATGTATTTCCCGCAATTCTCTTGATCCAACAATTATATGCCACTGTTAAATACATAATCGCTTCTACTAATATTCTTGCAGAAATTTAAACCACGATCACAAAGTGAAATATCAAGAACACATAACACATAAGTTTTTCCAGGAAAGCATAAAGATAAAAACCCCACTATCAGATATTATGTATATCATGGATCATGAAACAATATCATACAAAAATCTAATCTAGGATCTCTTAGTACAATACAATCATCTCACACTGTCATACAAAACTCAGCAAATACATGTGCCAATTTTTTTCTCCAAACAACCTGCCTCCTCTGCACAAATCCCTGCAATTAGAATTGTCACACTGAATTCAATTTCCTAGTGTGCACATGCTCATAAGCATATCCACTGCATGTGTTATTGCGTGAGTGCACTTCACTCAAATGAAAACTGATAGACAAACTGTTCCTTTCACCTATTATGTCAACTAGGTCTCCATTGGATTTGACATGCATGTAGTTAACTGTGGTGAGTCTTCAGTTGCATGTGAGTTCACTGATTTGAATTAATTAATAATTAATTCACTTAACTCTCACTAGGGTAAGTTCAGTTACAACTAGTACAACTGGGCTTAACTCACTTAACTGAGTTAAACTACTTCACAACTCTCATAACTACACTTATAACTCTGTTACAACTTCAAGTCACCTCCATGTCTTACCAACCAACCTTTGAACTCGAATTTCCCATAGTTAATTGATTTTCCATTTCAGTTAATTGTTTCAAGTAATTATGAGATAATAGATTAATATTTATTGTCCAATTTATTTAAGGGAAAATTAAATTAGACACATGTTTCTTGTTGACTTTTCAACACTCCCTCTCAACAAGAAAGGGATTATCCTTCACCCCAATCCTGTCTCTATGATATTCGAATTTGCTCCTCGTGAGTGCCTACATCAAAATGTCTGCATCCTGATGTTATGTAGGAATGTATTGAAGCAACATGATCTTCCGCTGCGCACAATCTTTGAGATGATGATACCGGATATCTATATGCTTAGATCTATCATGAAACACATGATTAATCGAGAGTTTAATGCAACTCTAATTATCATAATAAATCACTGTCGGATCTAAATGAGAACCAAACAAACCAACCAAGATCTTTCTCATCCAGTTAACCTCACATGCAACTTGACTTGCTGCCATGTATTCCTCTTCCGCTTAACTAAGTGCCATAGATCTTTGTTTCCTGCTATACCAAAAAACAACTGTAGATCTGATACTAAAGATCCCCCCTGATGTTCTCTTTCTGTCCGTTGGGTTGCCTTCCCAATCTGCATCTGTGAAGACATGCAACTTCACCTCATCCATCTGTCTGTACCATAATCCATACTCAGATGTGCCCTTTAGATATCTCAGGACATTCTTACCCACCTTCCAAAATTTTTTTTTAGGCTTAACCATCGCTTGACTTAGCTGGTTAACCACATAGAAAATGCCCGGTCTCGTGTTCACTAAATACATTAGTGAACCTACTAACTTTCGATAGATAGTAGCATCCACTACCTCTCTAGAAGTAGCATCCTCTTTCCTCCAGTTTCCTGGAAGAGGATTATCCATGGGCTTGTAGCCTTCCATGTGAAACTTACCCAGTATCTCCCTTTCATACTTTCCTTGAGACACAAAAAGTTCACCATCTCGCTGCCATATTTCCAATCCAAGGAAATAATGAAGAAGGCCCAAATCCT
>JZKD02S1591756.1:29787-47276 GCA_000966675.3 Picea glauca
ATGCAATCCACTTAAATAAACTCACCCGCTCGCATGCAATCCATTTAAATAAACTCACGTATATGCCTTTTCTCATACCAGAACTCGACCTCCATGATTTCTTTTAAAACTCTTCCACGCATGCACCTCTACGCACCAAGATATCTCGCACGCACCTCTACGCACACACCTCTACACATCAAGATATCTCGCACCTTACGCTATACTCTTCCTGTGGGAGTTGTGTAGAATGTTCGCACCTCACGACTGTGCCAGCTGCGGGATGTTCGCACTTGCTGTATGGTCCGGTTGCGGGAATTTTTGCGTCTTGCTATGCGTGAAAGGACGAGTCGTATTCCCCCGCACCCTAGCCGAGGAGAGACCTGCGAACCTCTCGAATCTCCACACCTCACTCCCGTGGCTCTGATACCAAGATAAAATATACGAGGAAAACAAACATGGTGAGGCTACGCTCACTTCTTGATTATTAAACGAAGACAGATTACATCCTTATATAGGAAAAGACTCTCCCGAGTCGGCTATATGCAAACCATAAGACAACTAGACAACTGACTATGAACTGAGAACTAACTCTTCTAACTGGCGCTTATTACTGGAGTGAACAACTAGATAACATCTCCATTACTTCCAAGTTAAAGCTCTGGTTTACAATTTAAAAGAAAGCCGGTGGATATGGCTTCCTACTTGTTCTCGCCCAAGTCACATAAATTCGACTCTCATGATCATGGCCTTTCAACCCACCGCCAATATGATGGAGTTCTCCAAAAGCAGGAACCTCCCAACTCATCGTTTAAATCGTTAAACATTTTTCATTTCTTTTACTAAATTTATTTTTATTTAGTTTTAAAATATGTAGATTTTCACAGTTTTCATGTTGTTTTTAATTCTGGAATAAACTGTATAAGGAGGAGTTTATTTACAAAAATACAAACATCATTCTTATTTACATAAGTACAAACAACTATTTAAATTTTTGACTATTTGTGTCATTGTTTACCAATTCAGCATCTCCAAAATGACCAATTAATCATAGAAACATGTTCTTAGTGTAGAGCCTCGCACTGCAGACTTAAATCGTTAAACATTTTTAATTTCTTTTACTAATTTACATAGATTTTCAGAGTTCATTTACACAATTACAAACAATATTCTTATTCAGTTGATTCTTATTTAGTTATATAGCTATTTAAATTCGTGACTATTAATATCATTGTTTACTGATTCATCATCTTCAAAATAACCAATTAGTTATAGAAGCATGTTCTTTGTGTATTCATTCACCTCTTATTTTCATATTATTCTTATTTAGTTATATTCTTGTTCAGTTGATTCTTATTTAGTTATATAGCTATTTAAATTCGTGACTATTAATATCATTGTTTACTGATTCATCATCTCCAAAATAACCAATTAGTTATAGAAGCATGTTCTTTGTGTATTCATTCACCTCTTATTTTCATATTATTCTTAGAGTTATAAATTTTTTTGTGAAGTATATTGTTAGTTCTTATAATTTACATTATTTCAATGTGAAAAAATTACATTATTTCAATGGAAAACAATCACATCTAAGGTGAGATGAATGTGTCTCAGCACTCCATAACTCCATATAAGTATATTTTATATTGTATATTGATATAATTAAAAATATTGATTGTGTAACTACCATCATAATAATTTAAAATAACTTGTTTTTATCTACTAAGAGGGTAGATTCATCTTAACTCCAGATCTATCATGCCCTTGGAGGGATCAAATCTTTACAGGTGAAAAGGTTTGCATCTCTAGGGATTTGATACCTTTCCCAGCATGATAGATCCATAGTTAAGATGGATCTCCTTACAGTGGAGTGGATGGCACGAACATGCAATTTTTAGATTATTTTATCTATATGTATATGTTTAAGATGAACTTGATACTTTGAAATTTACATCATTATGATTCCAAATAATAACAAAGTAACAATGCTTGGTGATGAATATGTTGAATAATAACAAAATGAAATTGTTAAGATACTGAATAACATATATACTACATGATATCATTAAGAAGTGAATAGCTCATATATTGAATAAATCATATATTACATAGGAATTAATCTCAATCTATATCTTATACACACACACACACACACACACACACACACACACACTTTCTCATCTTTTTATATCGATCATATGGAAATAGAGGTTGAAATTGAATAACTCATATATTACATAACTCACTCATCTCAATCTATTTTTTAGATGATTTTATGTATACGTATACCTTTAATATGAACTCGATACTTTGAAACATACATCATTATGAACCCAAATAATAATGAAGTAATAATGTTTAGTGATGAACAAGGATGTAAATCTCCACAAAATCACTATTTTTTGTTGTTTAAATTGCATTTCTAAATGCATATATGATTGAGCCTAGTGATAAGATGGTGGAGAATTCCAATTATACAAACTTAGCCACTCAAATATGCACATCCAACCATTCCTCACTGGATTTCGGGCAAAATCAAATTGAAAAAAAATCAGAGGAAAAGAGCAAAAAGGTAGAACCTTTAGACTAGGCTATAACAAAATGGAATTTTTAAGATATTCAATAATATATATAGTACATGATATATTGAATAAATCATATGTTACATAGTAATTTATCTCAAACTATCTTCTTTTTCTTTTATCTTACACCACACTTTACACACACCACACACTTTCCCATCTTTCTATGTAGATCTTGAGTAATTTTCCACCTCCCTAGTTTTTCATGTTTTATATATCTTAATATTATAATGATTTTAATGTGAAAATACTAAAAGATAAATCACACCTAACCAAACAATGTATAGGACTTCAACTTATATAAGTGTTTTGAAGTTGTTTTATTCCTTTGAAATCAATATAGAGGATTAATTTCCTTCTTATAATTTCTTCAATTAATTAATGAACCGAATCAATGCACCAAATTGTTTTGTGTTATATCATTGTTAAAAACACTACAATCACTTGATTATGCTACATAATTTTTCATTATATCATCACTTAAATCAATGCATATTGTTTTAGATTATGTCATTATTGAAATCAGTGAAACTAATTGTTGTAAATCGTTTATCACTGTGTGATCACTAAAATCAATGCATTGTAGTGTTTTTCATAATGTCATTATTGAAATCATAGAAACTAATTGCTCTAAATCATTTTTCAATCTATCATCTCTAAAATAAATGCACTCCTTATATCATTGTTGAAATCAATTGAACTCCTTTATTTTTCTAAATCATATTTTTTATATCATCATTGAAATAATTATGCCATATTATTTTGTTTTACATGATTGAATTCAATATGCCCTATTGGTTTTTGTTATATCATTGATGAAATCAATGCAGGTATTAAATGGTTGATATTGCATTCTCTTTTAGTTTCCATTGTTGGAACATAACAATAGTATAAACCCAAACCTCTTGAATTTTGAAATATCCTTTATTTTGATAACTAATAAAAGTATAATTATATATCTTGAGAATCCTTTCATACTCTTCATATTGAATTATTATCTTAGTAAATCCCAATATACTTTTTGTTATTTTAAATTGGAAACAATTTGAAAACTAATGGATGTCCAAAAGTAGACTACTTTTATCATATTAGACTCTTTAAAAAGTAATATTATATATTTCTATTGTACATAAATATGCAATTCTCCAAGAAATCAAAATAGACTGGAAATTAACAACTAAGAGAAAGTTGGCCCTCTAACATAAGTTTATTGATCTAGATTTAATATTCATCTTAATAATGTTTTAGGAATATTCTTGAAATTTGTAATAATTATTCAAAATTTTATACCCTGTTTTTATAGTTAGTTATTGCATTAAAAAATATATCAACATAATAAAACCCTTGCATAAGACCTAAAAACAAACCCTAATTTAAATATCATTATGTTGGAGGTTAATGAAATTATACTCTATTTTAAAAATGAATATTAAACTCCAAGATAATGCTATTTAAACATGGAAAGATTTTAGTAAATTAATAAATATATCTAGATATAATGTAAATATGATAGAAGAATCTATGGATAATAAATATCATATAGATTATTATTAATCATAATTATATATATATATATATATATATATAATTTGATGCACATTATGTTATTAGCCTCCAACATAATGATAATGATTCTTATTATGCCCGGTGTGCATGATAGATTCACAGTTAAGTTGCCAATGATTGGATCATTCTTGTGAAGTTTCAGTGAAATTAAATATGCAACATTTTTCGTTGCTAAGGGATAGGTTCATTTCTCTACATCTTTGGAGAACTTTCTCTAGATTTTCTAAGGCCTAATCAAATGAATTCCTATAAGGGGTAAGGTCATCCATATAGATCTCAACTTTATTATGGATGAATTTTGAAAAGATGCTAASTATTTCATCTAGATTTATAAATGGAACAAAATGAAATACATAGTTATAACAAAAACATAAATATACATTGAACTTGAATTTTATTAATAAATGAAATGTAGTGAACTCTAAAAATGTAGAATGAAACAAACTACCTTGAATGGTTGTATCTTATCTTTGAGAAGAGATGTGACGGCTACATACATTCGCCAGAGCACATTATAATGAGGCCAAAATGTATTTGTATCATAAATAAGTAATGATTAAAACCTAAACATCCAAAAACCTAACCCTAGGAGATGAAATTCCAAAAGGATTTTGGGCCCCGATGGCGTTAGTTGGTTTGCCAACTTCCCGGGGTTGTAACTTTTGCATACGATCTTCATTTGGCATGCTTGATAGGTCAGTGGAAAGGTGATGATAATTACACATTCCGTTCAGCCTAGAATATGAATTCAACTATCGACTAAGTGTTGTTGTGCCCAAAAAATGTTGTTTAAGGCCTAAATATGGGCCTGGAAGTTCAAGACCCGAAAAGTGTAGAAAAACTGCCAAAATGGAAAACTATACTTTGAGTGAGTGGAATATGTGGGTGGTCACCGATATCCACCTTGATCAGTTCTCCCCCTTAGGAATAAATGTCCCCATTGCGTTTATTTCCCCCATAATATGGGGAAAATTCTATTGAACTTGGCCCCGACGAGCCACTTGCCTTGGTGTAGGAGTTTCCCTGCTTTGACAACCCAATAAATATGGATCCTATGTTGAAGAGTTCCCTTAACCTGTGTGTCCAAGATTTTATCAATGGTTTCATGTTACATGGATTCATGGTGGACCTATGTCGGTGTAAAATTTTCTACTATATCTTATGTGTCTCATAATGGTGGAAAGTATGGTTGGAGGGGGTCCACATTGAACACTGGGTGCAAGCCGAGGAAGGGGGGAATAATTAACTAAAAATCATTATCACCCATGGCCTTGGTGATGGTGTAAGGACCATAAAGAAGAGGATGAAGATTTTGATGGGGTCCTATAAGGTGCTCCTTCTACAAATGCAACCAAACCTTGTCTCTCGCCTGAAACTTGTGTTGCACCTGATGTTGATCATGGCACTGCTTGTACTTAGCCTTGGATTTTTGAAAAATATCATGGATGTGTTGTTCAATGTATTAAATCCATTCAATAAACTTGGTGGATTTGTTGTCTTCAAATTGAGCATGGAAAGATTGTACATGTGTGGTCGCAAGGGGCAGTGTAGCATCAATGGAACCCAATGGTGGAAATCTTAGCCCCACCTAAAAGGGGTTGTGGTCAGTCTAGCTATGGAGAGATATGGTATAGATATGATAAAAATTGAGGAGAATCTCATCCCATTTGTGTGGGCTCTTGGAGTTTTACATGCACAATATATGCACGATCATCTTTTTGACCACCTCTGTTTGGTCATCATTTTGGGGATGAAAGGTAGTGGATTTGGTGAGTTTTGTGTCCAATAGTGACCAAAGGCTAAAAAAAAATGTGATTAAGAACATGATGTCCCAATATGAGATGATAGTCTTCAGTATCCCAAAATGCACCCACACCCATTCAAAGAACAACTAAGCAATGGCCTCTGTTGCGCCTCTTTCGTCACCTAAATGAGTAAAACAGAGGTGCTTATAAGCTTAGTTGGGTTAGCTAAGAAAGACAACAGTAAAGGAAAGGGTTAGAAGAATAAAACATAAAAGACTAAGCTAAGATTTAAACTAAGAATGATAAAATTAATTAAACTATAGTGCATAAGGACATAAGAACAAGAAACAAACAAGACTCATGTCACCAATGGAAATGATTGTATTAGTAAAAAGAAAGCACCAAAGAGAAAGGGGGACTTTGGATCCCTTCTTCCTCCAAGGGAGGGCTCTTGGACATCGAAATATTGAGCTCTTCTTACAAAATGAGGAACTAGAATGAAATGGTGAAGAGAATCCAAAGCACATTCATTCAAGAGGTGATATGAATGGATAAATGCAATGGTTCTAATATAGTGTTGATGAGGAGAGAGGGTCCTCCAAGAAAATATCAACAACATAACAATACAAATGAATTCCATGTAGTGCACCCATGGCCTCTTTTTATAGCACAACTTCGATGTATTATGAAACCAACTTTTAGTGTGAACAAGGGGCTATTTAGGGCACCTTTAGGTCTTTTACCAACCACCCAAGCGAATTCAGCTGAGATTTGGATGTCAAATCGACTTGGAAGTTGAACCAGAAGTGGGTGGGAGGCCGACCAACATCATAAATGTGTCGTTCTCAAGTGTGTGCAGATTTTAGCATCCACAGTCATGGATCGTGTGCATGTGCTCTTTTCCTGCATTTATTGATGGTGCATGTGTGCACACTCCCTATATAGTCATAGCGCATCCTGATTTAATAACTAGTTTTATAGTTTTGGACCTTTTGGGAATGCATTTTTGGTAATTTTGGTCCATGGGTGTACTAATAGCTATTTGGAGATGTTGGATTCCTGTAACCATGTGCAGATGAGATTTCAATGATAACAAATGCCCCTTGATGGATGAGGTTAGATGCTATGTATAGTTGAAATTCATCAATGTTTCTTCTACTGAGAGTACCATTGTAAGAAAAAGCGAGAATGAGATTATCAAGAGTGACCCATTGAAGGGAGAGGGGAACCTGTGGGACCCATCCTTGCGCAAGGTGTGAAAAATAAATTGTGTACAAACGAGGCGAGCATGCCCCATGCTCATGTCATGTAACTCAAAACATGTGTAAGACAATAGTTGAAGTGGTCTATTGGTGAAGATGAGTGTAGCACCCTCGGGGGCATGTTGATAAGAGCAGAGGACAATTCTGATGAGGAACTATACTTTGAAAAGTAAGCAATGACACTTGTATGAAGTATCAAGTATTTGGCGGGCATTGATGGCCCAACAAATTTCAGAGGTCTTCGACAAATATAAATACCACTGCAATAGTCGCAAAGTAAGACCCATCGTAACATGAGAAAGTGTTCAAATCAAATGTTATGGGGGTCAATGACAACATAGACCAATGATGGTTCTCCATGTGCCGTTCGAGACTCCTCATTGTAAAGGTAATGAGAGTCAAGATACTGTTACCCTTCTGGAAACTGTGTTGATGTCGATAGAAAGGGAGACACGACTCTAAGAAGTGGAGGGCTTCATGAAATCCACTGGCGAAGATCAGGAATTGAGGAGGTACATGGATGAAGTCTAGATGCATGGAGACTCAAGACTGCCCTTGGTTGGGGATATATGTGAAGTGGCAACAACCGTACACCGAGGTCGAGTGTCAGGGTTACAACTAGACATGGGATAAGTTGTGCCAGAGGCGGGACAATGTGAACAAACTCAGAGAGCAGAGGTAGGTGGTTTGTGGTATACTCAGATTTTATGGACGATGTCAATAGGAGTGGGTGATAAGGAATGGCCCAACCAAGGGCGACATGGGTTGTGTTTGAAAAAAGAAGAAGGTCACCAAAGGTGACGAAAAAAAGCTATCTAAATGATGGAAACAAAGGATTTGTACAATTGCCAAATAAATAAATAATTGGGGATGAGTGTATGAATATAGAAACAGGTGCCCCAGTGCAAGATGGCTTGGCCTATGAGGGTGCAAGTTGTGTAGGGAACTGGTGGAGGGTGAGGGGTCCCATGGGTGGGTCTCCATATGAGGTAAATGAATGAAGGGGAATTTGCAGATGGGAAAAATGATGTTGGATGAAATGGGGGGCTAATGATACTGCAGGGGTGCAGTGCAATGAGAATTGTGAAGAAATATCCTAGGAGTCCATTGATCAGGCTAGCAATATGAGGAGAAGGAGTATGCGGCTGATTCTCGAACATGCGTAAGACTATTGGGACTCCCATCCCTAGGGGGTGAAAGCTGCATGAGTGCCAAAGGGTTAAGGGGAACTTGGAATAGGAAAAATCATGTGGGGAAGAATGCTACCGGGTGACAATATTGAAAATGCAGTGGAGGTGAGAGTACTGCAGAGCCGGATGGGGGTATCCTATAGGCAAATGTCGAAGGGTGGAACTAGAAGATGCAGTTGATATTCAAAGGGAATGACTACATGTGAGTGTCGAGCATATACCTAAAGTGGTTGCAGGGATTTTTGAGGGCCAAGTACCTGCACAGATTAAAACCAAATACCTGACGTGAAAAATATCTGAAGATAATGAACATATAACAGTTATTTGATAATTTTGAACATGAGCATGCGTACCTGAACAGGGTATGAGAAAATGGATCCCTGGGGGTCAAGGATGGATGATGACCCGTGAAGTATGAGTGTGTAGGCAGTGGGATCCTGATCTTGTGGCTGAAGATGGATCGAAAAATGGATGTCCGGAGCTCCTGGAAGGGAGTATGGAAGTTCTGGAAAAAATGGCTTATATATAGCTGTAGGGCCCACATTGCCACCTCATTTGTACCCGTTGCTATATTGATTGGAAAGGATATTCCAGAGTAGATTAAGGGATTCCAAGAGTGCGGGAAGGCGATCCGGGAGGTGTGAGAGTTAGGTTAGTGGTCTCATCCTCCTATACAGTAGTTTGGTGTCAATTTTTGGGTAGGATTGTACCGATGGACGTATGGTAGGTTTTTGAGAGTGTGGCCCCCCAAATGCATGGGTGATCACTGGCGACCCGTGCATGAGTGCGTGGTTGTAATGGGCACAGTCACGTAGGGGGGCACTCAATTTGGGAAAACAGGCATGCATGGGATGGACACCTATTCAAAGCACAACTGCACATATGTGTGTTGTTGTGTTTCTGACAGTTGTGCATACGTGCGCAACTGTGTAGTGAACATACGCGCATTTGATGTGTGCCTGTGGGATGAAAATGTGCACATAGATGCATGCATGTGGGGTGAACAGGTGTGCATGTGTGCACGTCTGTGGGGATAACAACCATGCCCTTGAGGCAAAGTTGAGGGTGAAAATAAAAACTTATCTTTTTGGGAGTTTTTTGGTGTTTTGATGAGTTGTGATGGCTGATTGAGCACTGTATATGTAGATGCAGGTGATATTTTGTGGAAATGCCATTCCGTTGGAGAGAGATGGATTGGGCACAACTGAGGGAGGCCGTGAGGGATGAGGAGCCGACAGTTCATGGTGCTTTTGTGACCTGTGGGATACTGAATTTTTTAGAGTGCTCACCGGTGAGGGCACATGAGTATTTGCTGCAATTCTTGATCTTGATGTGGAGTCTAGAGTTGCAGTGTTTTATTGTGCATGGGGAGGACTTGGAATTATCTACTGAAGAGGATGTCTATTTTCTGACTGGGATCCCTTTTCTGGGAACTCTGCTACCAACCGAGCCGGTGATAGTTGGAGAGGGGCAGTTAGCTACCCTTGCCTGGACATATTGTTCGGGAGAGGCTTTCATGTCGGGATCAATGGTGACGATTGGGGCAATGGATGCGTTGGTACATCGTTTCATGGCAGCGATGATCGTGAGAGTTTATGGGTCGCTCGCGACTCGATGTATTAGTGGCGACCAACTAAGGATCATGCAACATGTATTAGGGAGTGAGCATTTTTTCTGGGGCTTGATGCTACACGCCAAGATGGTGGGGTAGCTCACCAGGTGTCAAGCTGCCGACTCAGGGGTGTTTTCTTTTGGGTCTATTCTGGTGGCTTGGTTTATGGAGAGGGTGCCTATGTTGCACCCGAGAGTTTTTTTAGACCCACCAGGAGCGTGAGAGCCGTGAGTACGGTGGTGGGCGACGATTTTGGTCCATCATGGGGGTGGTGAGGGTGACCATTACTTCATGTCTGAGGCTAAATAGGTGTGGCATCAGATGCCACAGATCATATTGTAGTTTCCATATAGTGGGATAGATTTTCGTGATGACCCAGAGATGATATTATCCCCGAGAGAGGTATTCGACTGCCGAGGTATGACATTATTTTTGTTGGTTTTTGATTTGTTTAGATAGTATATCATATGGTTGATATTTGGATGGATGCTAATACTATCATGTGTTTGTTTGTGTATATGTGGAAGCACATGGACGGGAGGTCGAGTTGATCAGAGCGTTAGCCCACTAGGGGCCCGTGAGACCACCACGGGGAGAGTCGCGAGCAGGGGAGAGGCAATGTCGAGAGGATGTTGGGGCGAGGCCCGATGATGATGATAGAGTGACCAGGAGATGTCGTTATGATGAACTCGGTGCAGGGTCATCACATGCTCCTCCAGCTGAGGTTGGGGGAGAGTTCGATGATTTCCACCGTCGATTAGAGGCGGCTCTACGGGGAGTGCCCGAGGGGATGTGGGTGCAGATCTAGGATGAGGGGATCTTAGAGAAGTGTATTGGGCTACCGGTAGAGTTGTGGACCCTAATCCGTAGAGCAACTATAGCTGGAGCTGCGATGACTAGGTGGTTGCCCCGAGGACCTGAGGGACCTATAGCTAGTGGGGCACCTCCGCCAAAGGGAGAACTTGGTGTTGGAGCACTAAAGATGCCCTGAGGGCTGTTAGATATGTAGTTTTATGTTGGATATAGGCTGGTGAGCCCATTTTGTATAGTTGTGACATCCAGTTTTGTACTGATAGGGATGAGGTGACTCACCTGCCTACAATGATGTACTATTTTTTGTAAACACTTATGACATTTTGACCGATATATATATATATATATATATATATATATATGGATATACATTTTGGGATCTTTGTGATGTTCATATGTGTTGATGATTTTTAATGTGGTGTATGATGTCTAATATATTTGAAGGGCTTCTAAGACTGACATAGCAGTAGGGAATTGTACTAAATCATCAACCAAACTGTAATTATGAGCTTCCCTAGCCTGAGGGTTGTGGACATTCCTGCATAAGGGGATGAGAGGAATATGAATGGGTGGGTTAGTATTAGGGCGAGGAATCATCAAAGGGGGCCCATATATGACTGGGGGTGCGTCCGAGGTGGTGGGAGAAGACTCAGGGGTTGCACTGTATTGACGATTGCATGTTTGTAGAAGAACTTCCTCCTCACTGGTGAGGAGGATAGTGAGATCGACAGGATTGCCTGGATTGGGATATTGTCCTATTTTTGGTAGGGTAGGTTGCATGTATTGTTGGGTGTTAATTACTCCCTAGTGCGGGATGGGGTTTTTCAACATGACTGGGGGTGGTTGCTGCACATATTTTTGTGGGGCAGGCGGTGTCGGGGGACATGGTCTTCTTACAGATTCTTTCATCCATTTAAAGTCGGCGATTTGGGGGAAATGGTGCATATAGTGACCAAAATCATCGCAAAGGGCACAAGGGAAGTTGGTCAGAAGATTGTTGTTATTTTTCCCTTGGTGTTTGTTTGTATTTCCCCCTTGGGGGATGTGATTCCCTTGGTTTTGTTTGCCCCCGATAGATTGGTTCTACTAGGGTTGGTTTTGGTTTCCTCCTGGTCTAGGATTATTATTGTTGCATTTTTTTCCTTTCTTTCCGGCATTGTGCGATTGATGGGATGGATTTTTTGAATTCAGCTACTCAAAATTTTGATATTGTTGAATGGGAGAGGGATGAACAAAATTAACCCTAGCGTGTGGGTGTCCTGGTGGTGGATCCATAGGGTGTGTGTGGCCAGGAAATGGAAAGTACAGATTATGTTGTGGCAATGATCCATAAGGTACATAGGAAGGCCTAGTGCTTTCACTAGTTCTTAGGGTATAGGCTGATGTAGTATACCTAGGGGGGTAATATGAGGTACCAAGGGAGGTACCCGATGGGAATATAGCTATGTGTTATTAATGGAAGCCATTTAATATATGAGAATGTGGTCATTTAATGTAAGGTGGACTAGGTCCACTATATTAATAAAGGCTCACTATGGTAGTTGGCTGTAATAAATGTGAGAAGGCTCTCTAGAAGGTTCCTAGAATATAGGGAGAAATATATAAAGAAGTGTAGGCAATGTAATGAAACATAGTGAATAATATTGTGATTGTACAAGCAAGGATTGCTTGAGGAGTTTTATCCTTCCATAAGGACTAATATATGGTGTTACCCTACCTCAAGGGTTTTCTCTATTTCTTGTGTTCATGTTATGGTGAATGGTTTATGGTTTATTCTTGGTACTATTGAAGTATATTTGTATATCTTGTATAGGTACTTAACAAGTGGTATTAGAGCACTTTCCTTGGCAGATATTGTGGGAAAATCTTTTTTATTTTTGCAGATTTTTTTTTCGGAGAAAAAAAAAAAGAGGGCCACGACATTCCAGAAATTTTCAGCATATTTTTGTGTAATATTTGTAGAAACAGGTTGTATATCTGAGTTCCTCTCATAAAAACACTCAATTTAAAAAATAAAATCATTCAAAACGGAGTTTGGGAAGTCAAGATATTGAAGTTTTAAAATCCGCAATTGTTCAGGGTTTTTTCCGCTGACGACGGCGCGATTTTTTATTTTTGTAGTAGATGGAGGTCGAATTTTCCCAAACAAATTACATATCTAAGTTCCTCTCACAATTTCACCCAATTTCAAAAAACAAATCAGCCGAAACGAAGTTTAGGAAGTAAAATTATGAGCATTTTAAATTCAACAGTTTTTTAGAGTTTTTCTGGAAAAAGCCGCAATATTCTACCGTAACATATTGTTCTATTTTTTGGGGTTTTTCATAGAAAGATGTATTTTACAGGGAAATGTGATGGCCCTAGTATTGAATTATTCATTAAATAAATAAAGTCAACATGGGAAGATAATTGGCCCCATTGGGTAGATCTCAAATTGCAAGGTGATGCTGCCATTTGGTGGAAAGCGCTTGATTATAAGGAGATGATGACACTCTCCAATAGAGAATTTGAAAAACTATTGTTAGAAAAGTGGTCTCATGGAGAAAATAAGGATAAAGAGAGAACCAAGATTTTATTTTCATGTCAAAAATCTATATTACAGGTTCATGGTTGTATTCATAAAGAAAATATCGTTGTTTCTATTAACCCTAGTTACATGCATAATTTTATCAATGTTCAATTGGTTAATAGATTGCAAGTTCCAATAAAGAATATTCAAAGCACACATGTTGAGGATGAAAATGTTCAAATTTTTAAATATTTGAAGATTACCATGGATAAATATGTGTGGCATTCAGATTTTTATGCTATGGATATGGATGAAGTGGATATTGTTTTGGGATATCCTTGGATAGACTCAGTGGGTACCATTAATATTAATGTGCAATTTTTTTTTTTAAAGTTGTGGTACAAGAAAAAGAAAATCACATTTCAGGATGTGTCTCTTAGTAAGAAAGATGGACCCATGGAATCTAGCAAAGAAGTTATTACCCAGTCTGAAGTTGAATCAAAGGCAGAGTCTACAGAAGGAGATGAAGCAAAATTACAAGAAGGACATAATCAAGAAGCTAAGGAGGTCATTGACTCAAAGGCACAAAGTGTTGCAGATTTGAAGAAAAAAGAACAAATTCCTACAGTTCTTGTATATCTCCATCTACATCATATAGAGATGCAAAAGTCATCACGGCAAGGGCATGTGCGTCAACACATTTATGCACCAGCAGGGCACCAGATAAGAAACCGATCAGGAGGTGCATGGAGGACTACAGACACTACAGGAAGAGCTCAAGCTACATAAACAATCCCATGGTAAACCCAACATGATGTAGAGAAATATCAAGGTGGAAAGGTAGCAAATAGATATCATGTTCGACTTCCATTGGGATGGATGGATGGTTGTACTTGGTACCAGTTGGCTACATTGCTTAGCCGGTCATATTGTATGGTTTCTTCTCATGTTTCGAGGATGAAACATGTGAAGGGGGATGGAATGTAGTATACCTAGGGAGGTAATATGGGGTACCTACGGATGTACCCAATGGGAATGTAATTATTTGTTATTAATGGAAGTAATTTAATATATGAGAATGTGGTCATTCAATGTAAGGTGGACTAGGTCCACTATATTAATAAAGACTCACTATGGTAGTTGGATGTAATAAATGTGAGAAGGCTCTCTAGAAGGTTCCTATAAGATAGGGAGATCTATATAAAGAAGTGTAGGCAATGTAATGAAACATAGTGAAGAATATTGTGATTGTATAAGCAAGGATCTCTTGAGGAGTTTTATCCTTCCATAAGGATTAATATATGGTGTTACCCTACCTCAAGGGTTTTCTCTATTTCTTTTGTTCATGTTATGGTGAATGGTTTATGGTTTATTCTTGGTATTATTGAAGTATATTTGCAGATCTGGTATAGGTACTTAACAACTGAGGTTGAGGGAGTACCAACACTTGGTTGGATAGGTGTGTGTATTGGGGGTGTCGACAGGGGTCCACTTATGGGTGGAGGAGGGGCAACATGGTATGGTTGTTGATAAGGAGGAGGAGGATAATAAGAGATTCCTCCATATTTCAGGAGATATTTGGGTGTGCCATACATGGGTGGTTGTTGAGGCTGTGGTTTGTGGTTTGTAGTGTTACCAATCAATCCATCTATTAAGAGAGACATCCTATGTTTGTCTTGGTTGAATGGCATGGGTCTTGGGGCATCTAGAAGTACCGTGTATAAGTATTCAGACTGGGCATAAATGAATTTGAACTGTTGGGTTTTACTAATGGATTCCTCTTCAGACTAGGGGAAGGTGGCAGCCACATCTTTAGAAAGGAGGGAAACAAGTGACTTGAGGAACCAATTGAGACATTGTTGGGCGGTGGCGTCAGCTTTGCAGAGACTACGTCACCGACGCCATTCATGGATGTGGTCAGCAATTTGTGTGGAGGAGGTTTGTTTGAAGTTTGAGAGTAGTTCAAGGCCATTGTCATGATGAACGGTTAGTTGAAAAAAGGTTAAAAATTCTTTGGCCATTGATTCAAAAGTCGCATGGGACCCATATTTTTCTTCTACATACCATTTGGCTGATGGTTCAATGAGCATACATTGAAATAACCTCATTCGGATGAAATCATCCATGATGTTGTTTGAAGAACACCATAGGTGAAAGGTCATGGTATGGTTGGCGGGATCGTATCCTACTTTTCCTTCAAACTTGGGGATGTCTGATGGGAGTTTGGTAGGCATTGAAGGCCATGTGGGGTTGTGAAATATAGGATCATTGCTGAGTTTAGTCAGATCCGATATGTTGAGGGAAGCCAAGTATGGCATATGGGGTGGTGGCGGAGGATTAATTCTGGCCATAGTGTGAGTGTTTTGGGTACCTGACCCTTGGAGGGGACTAGGTGGGTTTGTAATTCCCCCTTGAGAAGAAGTTGGCACCCCACTTTCGTGTAAAGGAGAGTGAGTGGATGGTTGACCTTGGGAAGTGGACCCAAGTAAGGTGGAACCGAGCAAAGTTGATCCCAAGATAGTGGCACTCACAGGGGTGTGAGAAGGTGATGCCAATGAGTTGGCAAGACTAGGAACTGCTCCTAGAATAGGAGTGAGATTTAGCAAGTGTCTGGAACGACGAGGGTTCTGTGGCTCCCCTATGATGTCTGACTAGCTGAGTGAATGTGTGTGAATAGTGGTGAGAGAAATAAATAAACAAGAGCCTTTGCTACAATATTTTGAACGTTCACAATATATTTCCAAATCAGATGTAATGAGAAGGGCATCATACATAAAGTGTTTTGATAAAGAAGCATATATGTGGATAGGTGAATTTTATCCACGTGGGAGAAAAAAGAAAACAAATGCTCATGTCCTAAAAGATGTAATGTCCTTCCTCTCAAATAGCACTAGACCTTCCAATAGCACTCGTCAGTAGGGTCTGAAGCCGCTGGAAAAGAAGCTAGTGAAGGATGAAACAATCAATTATAATGAGGGGTAGAGGGGGCATATCCCGAAAGAATTGGCGATATTTTCCAATAGCCACACAAAATCCAATCAAGGTGCAATTGGATCCCACAATTGCCACCTAGGTAGATGTCCTAAAATTTGGTCAATAGGTACCTCGGTCAAAGTGCGACATTTAGATTTTCGGCCTAAGAAATGGATCACGGGTTGGATCACGTCCAAAAGGTGGGTTCCTCAAGGGGGGATGCATAGAATAGCCGTACCTTGGCCTTCAACCCTTCACGGGTATCTCGCTGCCTTATGGTGTTAGGAACACTTGACTTAGAGGATTTAAATTTCCCTATTTGACAACTTCTATTGTTTTGAAAATGTGAGAACTAGATAAAGGGGAGTTATTTGGATGCCTATCCCCAAAATCATACTTAGACTAAAAAATTTCTTTTGGCACCTCCTATGGAGAAAAACATAGTGAGTTTTTAGAAATTTTTTAGATGTGGTTGTTTGAGAGATTGGGGGTGTGAGCCAATATCGTTGAAATTAAGTGGGAGTGAATAGTTTCGTCAAGAAAATGGTGGGGTGTTTCAGAGTCCCTTTGGAGGAAACTTACTTCGACCTCCACGTTTCGAGATGGGAACTATGTGAGTGAGGAGTGACTTTGTGTGTGAATGAGTGAAAGTGTGTCAAATTTTTTAATAAATTAGGTGTCACCTTGCTGCATGTGGACTTCGCTTGGTCCTTAAAAGTCTTTGATTACCTAATTAACTAAATGTCATTGGTACAACCTTTCAGAATTTTAAAGTCCCTAGGAATCTAGCATGTGGACATGTGGGTCCTTTACTGTTCCTTTAACTCCCTAAATGTGATTTAATCTAAGAAATATTCGAAACTATCCTAGATTGTAAACATGTGGGCATGTATGGGCCCATTACAAAACATTTAAACTTCCCTCGTGATTTAATCTAAGAAAGTAAATTTCAACACCATCCTATCTTTGTAGCATGTGGGCATGTATAGGCCCATTACAATATTAAGATGTGTTTCGAAAAAAAAACTAAGAGGAGTCCCGAGGGACTTGTTGTCCTCTCCTAAAGATTTTGTCTTTTTAAAGGTGATCTGAAAATTTAATTTGATCTAAAATTCAAGATCTTTTAACCATTATTTGCATGTCAATTTTTAACTGTTAACCATCTTTGTAATGCAAAATTAAAGAACATCCATCAAGCACATGAGCACATAAACATGTAAGAAAACCATCTATGAACAAGAATTGGTAATGGAGTTCA
>JZKD02S1591756.1:100672-114867 GCA_000966675.3 Picea glauca
CAATGTAATGAAACATAGTGAAGAATATTGTGATTGTACAAGCAAGGATTGCTTGAGGAGTTTTATTCTTCCATAAGGATTAATATATGGTGTTACCCTACCTCAAGGTTTTTCTCTATTTCTTGTGTTCATTGTTATGGTGAATGGTTTATGGTTTATTCTTGGTTATTTAAGAAGCATATTTTCAGATCTGGTATAGGTACTTAACATTCCTTCTTAACTTCACTCAGGAGTTCCTTCCCACTCATGAGAAGTATGCTCATGTTGGGTTCTTCCTTCACTTTCTTTTCTTCAATTAGAAACAACATGTGTGTCCTACCATTTTTTTCCAAGGTATAAGTATTCTGTCTCCCATTGTGAATGAAATTCCTGTCATATTTCCATGGTCTTCCAAACAAAATATGACATACATCCATGGGAATCACATCACATAGAATTTCATCCCTATATCCTTCTATTTTAAATTTAACCAGACATTGTTTAGTGAGTGTTTCCTGATGACCTTTCTGCAACCATGAGACTTTATACGACGTCAGATGTAAGTCATCTCCAACTCTAACTTCTCCACCATCTCTGTGGATACTAAGTTATCAATACTCTCACTTCCAATGATCACCTTGCATACTCTGTCTTTATTCTTGCAAGTTGTCCTGAACAAATTGTTCCTCTGCACCACCTTTTCAACCTTTGGCTCTGGCTTTAAGAGAACTTTCTTCATCATCAAATATCTCCCATCTTATGCACCTTTTGACTCAACATATTTCTTTTGCACTTCCAAAATGTGAGCTTCAAATCCTTCTTTCTTCCTCTCAGGAAATTCCCAAGACATGTTTCCTAACTTTCCACATGCATAACACTTTATCTCACCTCCTTTGCCTATTCCTCTTCCTCTAGGAAAATATTGTATACCACCACTCTGCCTTCCTCAGGAACTTCCTCCTCTCTTAGAGTGACTATGTGGTTTCTCCACCTCACCTTTGGGCTTCTGTGTCTTGTCATGGAAAACTCCTTTGGCTCTGTTCAAACTTCTACCTTTGTTTTGTTGACTCTGCTTCTTGGCCAACTTCTCCGTTGCTTTCAATGCAATTTGATACAAATCCTCTACCATTCTTAATGTCATCATGCTGATTTCGTCCTGGAATTCATATCTCAGGCCGTTGATGTATATGGAAAATTTTTCCTCGTCCCTCTCTTTTTGTCCATCCCTGATGTTCATTCTATAGAACTCCTATGTGTACTCCTTCACAGTCATTCCTTTCTGTCTCAGGTTCTCCAACCTTCTGAACATATTTATCTAGCAGTCCTTGGGTATGAATTTAGCCTTTAGCTTGGCTACCATTTGATCCCAACTCTTGATATTTTCTTTTCCCTTGCTTCTCCTATCAGCCTATAGTTCATCCCACCAAAGTGTTGCATGTCCTTTCAACCCGGTGACAATATTTTTCACCTTTTTCTCCTCATCGATATCTTCATAGTTGAAATAATTATCCATTGCTTGTATCCAATCAAGCAATTCTTCAACATCTAAATTACCTTCATACAGGCCCCCGGGGGGGCAGTTCAATTGGCAAGTGCCGTGAAAATGAAGTTCCATGAGGTTTCAAGTTCAATTCCCCCCGACTTACCTTGTGTGCCGCGTAAGGGGCATCGTGGGCACACTTGGAGGTTATAGTGGTAGAGGTTGGATAACACGGCCACGTGTAACGTGAGCACGTGCCCAACTAGTTGCTAATTCCTCCAGACAAAAAAAAAATAAAAAATTACCTTCATACATTGGAATGTATATCTTCGATGTAGCTCCAAACTTAAAAACCACTTTCAACAAGCGTTCTTCCACAAAATTCTCCGCTACAACTTCTTTGAATTCCACTTCTTCATTTTCTGCATCACTGATGTCTCCAACATCAGGTGCTCTCCTTTGTGCTATTTCCATGGCATCCATCCTTGCACGCAGTTCTCGCATCTCTCTTTCCATAGCTATATTTTCTACGGGATGCTTTGCATGTCTCCTAGGCGACATTGTGTTGATGAATCTAATACCACTCGATGATATCAACCTACTTCTTTGTCTCATTTACCTACATATGTCAATTCTATAATAGCTTTGATACCACTCTTGACGAAAACCCCCTTCTTTCCTGGGGATTCTGTGACCTCCCGATATTGTATCTTCAAACTCTCCAAAGCAAATTGGTTCTTCAAGCCTTCAATAGACCCCGAGCAATTTTTACACTCACAGGTCCCCTTGATGTCACCTGCAAACTCAAACCGCCTGCAATTTCTCTCTTTGACGCTTGGCAACACCGATTTGTGAGAAATAGTCTTGCACTAGCCTCTTCCACCTAAGTGACCACAGGATATAGCCTCAGACCAATCCCCTCTCTACTTCAGACTTCAACGATATTGCAACCTCCTCCTCTGTATCCTCCTGAAACACTTTCTCCAAAATTCATGGGTGTCTACCATGTGTCGTCCTGGATCTGATAGTCCAGTTGTACTTCAGGTTTCGCGGCTTCGTGAAACTTCACTCACTCCACACCTACGTCCTCTGGATCTGTAACTCCCAAATTCTCTAATATTCTACTACGTGTCTCCTCGCAACCAACAATTAATATTCGCCTTGTGAGTTTGCAACTTCAACAATCCCATCTCTCTACACTTCGAAATGCTCTGAACTGCAAAATGATGAAACACCTCATGACTTGCCTCTGTGAAATATCTCCCAGATATGACGATCTGGATTGAATCCAATCCCTCCTGGATGGATATCACTTTTCTAAGTCTAGGAAACCTCAAAGGACTCCCTCCTTAGAATATTTGTCGCCACTCTTCCTCTTGAGATTCTGAGTCAGAAGACTCGATCATGCACTCCTTGTGAAAAAATTCCTTGAAGATACCTCTCCAGAACTTTTTGAACCAAAATGGACTTTGTCACGCATACCTTGCAGACACTATGCACTCCTTACACACATAAGGTTCACATTATTTCTTCTAAGATTATGAGTCGAAATGGACTCTGTCAACGCAGTCCTTGTGAACACTATGCACACTTGCACTTGCTTGTAGAAGAGAAACATTTGAAACTTATTTAAATCTGCATAAATTCATAGATTTATCCATGTAAATGAATACATAAACACAAGAACAAGAAATGACAAAGAATTCCAAATAAACAAAAAGTCTACCATTCATTCATTCAGATAGATGCATCAACACCACTCATTTGGGAAAATGCTCTTTTGTTATATTCATTCAGCTGAAATATACATACGTTCATACACTGCCTCTCGGTAGGTCTCAACAATTGGCTACAATGGAAACAAATCTCAATAACTAGAGTGTCAAAAACCTATACTAGGCAACAATACAAAGCTTTATACAAGTTGGATCTTCGAGTTCTTCCCTCCAACTACTCTAAAGCTATCAACGACTAATATTTATTACAATAAATATTCATGACAGACATATCAGATCGAACACTTTGAATTTGTACTGCACTCAGTTCCATTAAATAAAATACATTCTCTGATTTTCTTATGAAATCATCCATCTCTACAATATTTAAGATGTTCTTTAATTACAATTCTTTTCAAAAGATTTGTGTGATACACCTTCTTCAAAATGTGCACTAGTGCGCCTAGCTATCCTTCACTTGTGCTTTGTTGGTGATGCTCTTGCATAATAAATCCATACAAGTTGGGATCAAATTCATTTTTACTTGTATGAAATTTCCCATAGGTCAGTCATCTAGACTAACATGTCTTTAACCATACATGTACATTTATTTTGAAATTGGTAATCGACAACCCGACTCGTCAAGTTGTTGTTATTTACTTGGGGGTTTCTGATTTCATTTTAATATTCACTAGGTATTTTATTTCATTCCCAGAGTCAAGTTTGTTGCTATTCGGTGTCCACACCTTTCCGGTAGGTCGTGCTTCACATTCTCAACATTTTTGGGGCATTTTCATTTTCCCATAAATCATATACGGACCATACTCTGAAATCTGGGGTTTTCTGGGCATTTATTAACTACTCATGAACCAAATACATGTTTTTACAATTTCTTCAACTGCCAAATTCACCCCAGACATTTTTCTCTGCTATTGAATATTAAAGTAAATTGCCTATGCATTTTTATTTTTTGTGGGTTACCAAAATCGCTCTTGGGTGTTTTTGTATGACGTAGGTCGGAAAAATCGTCCTCCAAATTTTTTTACACAATGTTGGTTATCAAATTTTCCTTTTAGACTTTCTCTTGAGTTGTTGGTTTGAAAATATGACCTTCAAGGGTTTTCCCTTTGTAGTTAGTTGTTAAATTCTCCTTTTAACCATTTTTTTTAACCATGGGTAGACCCACTCCAACTAGGTTTTCCCTTATTCAAATTCCTCTTCTTCATTCGACCGATGTGACATCCTCAATATTTTTTTGTTTTTTTAATTTAATGTTGTTTCTTTGAAAATAAATTTCCATTTATGGAAATTCATACTTGATATTAATTAGGAATGTAATTACTATATTTGTGACTGTTGGGAAAGAGTTTGACTTGCCAACTTTCCTCTTTGATGGACATATGTATGAGACATAAATTTTTAATATATTTAATGTGGGAAACAAGTGGAACAACTAGGTTAAAAATAGCTAACTCTGACTCCATGAGTGGGGAACATGTTTGATCTAACTCAAAGATGAATTTTACAAGTGTCATAAGTGGTGTTTTGTCACTAGCATCCTCTAATAGTCATGGATTTGTAAAGCTGTGAATTTCTGAGGGAAATGGATCGAGGAAATTCCTAGGAAAAGAAAAAAGGATAAATACAACATATGTGGGAGGCAAGATTCTGCTTAGTATGTTGGGGAAAAGAGACATTTTCTTTGTGAGCACTTTTGTATTAGGAAAATGATTTTCTGAACTGTACAAAGGTACACTGGAAAGAGAGTGGAGCTCAATTCGCCCTTATAGATTCATGGTTAGGATAGGGGGTGATCAGGAAAAGTAATATTGGTTGTTCTGCATCTATGGTTCGGTGGAATGTGGTTGTTCCAATTGTTTTTGTCCTATGTTATATATATGAATAATGCTCAGTTCAGTATATATATGTATCCTTTGTTTACAATCATTTGTTAGATTGCAGAGATCATTTTATTAAATGTGATTGTTTAATGTTAAATAAGTATGATTATATTATGTAGGAATATGTATATTTTCCATATGCTAATACTGTAACACAATAACAATACATCTTGTCAGTTTTTAATTCAATAAAATGCATGCTTGAGGGACAATAACATATACACAGTGCTGACAGACATAAACGAGGGTAGGTGATGAAAGGTAAGAGTAATTATCTAATCTCAAGGCACCGATCTACAGTTCTTAGAAACTCACAGGGATGAGATATCCCCTGTTGGATCCAATGTTGTAATCTAGGTATGCATCCCCTGCCTCTCCTCTCTTATGCCTTCATCAATTTTTCCTTTTTCTGGTTGGTTATGTCAGTTTCCCACTACCAAGTGTCTTGGCCCTTATTCGTTTTTAAGTCTTCGCGAATTTATTTTCTGTTTTTCTTGAAAGGTTGAAATATATGTTGGATTTAGTTTGAATTACTTGTCATCATATTTTCCATTGATACAACTCACAGAAGGTCGACCAAGCCTTTTTATATACGCAGGAAACACCTGTGGAAAAACACAACCATTCAGAATGGTCATTATTGGGCCAAGCTTGCCAAAATGAATAGGGAAATTTTCAACGGTAAATATCCATCAAGCAAATCATATCAACAACTGTCATCCATTCGGGGTGCATAATTGCGTGGAGTTTATCACTAAGAGTCATCAGAAGTCTCGAACCCCCGAATTATTTAACACGGCTTAAGATTAGGTTAATTAGTGATAAGAACTGGCTAATCACTTCGGCAACTTTCCTTCGAAAGATTGGCATAGTTTACATCCAAAAATTCTCTAAGACCCGAAGCTTGAACTCCTGAAGACCCAAAGAGAATCTAGGTCGTTCATCTATCAGGACACACGCCGAAGTCCTAGAGAGACAAAGAGCCAAAGTGTCAAAGAGCTTAAGTCCTGAAGTCCCGAATCAAATTTGGACCTTTCATCGATCATGACATGTGGCTACAGATATCTAATTCGAAAATTTTCACTTTGGGAGTTTTCCAAGAACAAACATTTGAAACTCCTGAAGCCTGAAGTGCCAAAAATCCAGAATAAATCAGGACCATACATCAACAGATACACATGGAAGCAGATCATCCACTTTGGGATTTTTCCTCCAGGATATCTTCACACTTAGCATTTGAAACTCCCGAAGCTCGTATTTACAAGGAGAATCTGGACCATTCATCCATAATGACACGGGGCAGTAGATCTTCCACTTCAAGAGTTTTCCTTTGGGATATCTTCACACTTAACATTTGAAACTCCTGAAGCCCAGATTTATGAAGACAATATGGTCTTTTCATCCATCATAAGACACGACAGCAGATCATTCACTTCAAGGATTTTCCTCTAGGATATTTTCATGCTTCACATTTGAAACTCCCAAAACCCGGACTTCTGAAGTGAATCTGGACCGTTCATCCATCATGACACGTGGTGACAGATCATTCACTTTAGATATTTTCCTCCATGAGATGGTTCATGTTTCACATTCAAAACACCCAAAGCTCAAAAGTCTGAAGTGAATTTGGACAATTGATCCTAGGTCAACGAGAACCGTCGATCCTTGCAACAGGTAAATGTCACCCGGATCTCGGATCGTAATAAGATCGACGACTATAGTTCATTGCAGGGAGGCAAACTGCCTGGACGTTAATTTTCCAGAGCGGTCCCGCAATTTAAACCATGGTTTTGTTGGAAGGGTACATGGAAGATTGTGTGGGATTGTGGGCCCAAAGGTGGTGTGGATCCTAACCACCCTCAACGACTCCCACAAGCACTTGCTTTAATGACATCAGATCACCAGGTCACCTCCACTCATCCCACTCAGTACTCACACTCCTCTCACCACCTGAAACTTGTCCTCCGTTAACCCCCACGTTGATCTCCATCGACAGTGGCCCACCTCTCCAGATCAACGTTCCTTATTGCAACTTGGACCCCCCGACCATTCTACCTTTAACTGTGGGGGGGGGTGTGGTTCGGGTAAGTAGTTTTCCCACCATGGGACCTACCTAATGTGGTTGACCCTCAAGGACTCGGACCCCCCTCTTTCTAATACTCTTACCACCTACCCCCCCCTTCGAGTTCCTCCTGGGTTTTTTTCCAATACCACCCCCTCTCACCTTTCGCCATATGTTCTTCAGTACACTTCACCAAATACATACTCTCGATACCTCCGTCGTATTCACACCTCCTCTCACTTTGACATCTTTCTTCACACGTCATCTACCCCTACATCTATTCATTCTGTATCCCAATTGAATGCTCGCCTCCACGTCTCCCCTCATGTTTGATGGGCCAATAACCATTCCAGCAAAGCTATTTCACAGGTACATATGGAACATGATAGGGTAAATACAGAATGTGCTTGGCTTTCGAAATCTCATCCATAGACAGAGAGCTACGTCTCAGTCACAGGTCAACGTAGATTAGTTCCAAAAATACTTCAACAAGCTTTTCTCATGCAACTAGTTATCTCCATTGGCTTCCAAAATCTTGCAAACATGTCGTCGTTCAAAAAATATCTCTTCTTTGTCACTCTGAGGCCTATTTTCATCCACTTAGTGCCTCCAACATAAGTATCAGTTCTGTCGCAGAGACAATAGTAGTTGTTATTTGATTAAGTCCAACATTTTCCTAGATTAGATGCAAGAGTGGTATTCTGTGTGTGATAAGAACCACTCTTGTTGATTAAGTCATGTGTCTTAGTGAAGTTAATTATTTGATTTATGAACAGTTCCCTAAATTGAGGTCTCATTCCCCTAAGGACGAGAGCCTCTGCAACTCTTTTAAATAGTTATTTTTTGGATATTGTAAAGGTCAGATTTTTGAGGAAAGGATAGCAATACAATAGACTGGTTGGACCCGTTTTATGCATGGATTAAAGATCTCTACCTGGTGAACATACTCTTGATGACAATGTTTCATTCAACTCTTCATGTGTTTTCATTCTTATCTTGAATATAATTTTTTATTTGTGCAACGTACATTTCATTTTCTTTCAGCTATTGTATGACTTATTTTTACTG
This sequence comes from Picea glauca, assembly GCA_000966675.3. NCBI lineage: Eukaryota > Viridiplantae > Streptophyta > Pinopsida > Pinales > Pinaceae > Picea > Picea glauca. The sequence goes on from JZKD02S1591756.1 coordinate 108,878, forward strand.
ATATGCAACCTGTCAAACAACTAATGCTTTGGTGAAGATTTTTTTTCTGCAACCTATGGGAGTTATTTTGTTTTGATACATGTTTAATGTCTTGAAATGATATTTTAAGTATTGAACTTCTTGTAGCAGATTATTCATTGAGTAGTTTGTCGTTTCCCTTTGTTTTCTATTATTTCACTGGTCTGTCATTAGTGTGCCATCATCCAAGGAGGGCCTTCATCCATATCATTCTTCCAACCCAACCTTTCCTTTGTCTTGATAGAATAACCGTCTGACCAACCAACAAAAAGTTAAAAGAAGCAATCATTCTAAACTGATAGGTGGCCTAGATTTTCCATTTAGCAGTCAGGTGCATACCTTAATACCAACACTCATAAATGAAAATATGTACCTAATGGTGATATTATTTATGGCCCTTGAGTCTATACACATTCTTCATCCTCCATCCTTCTTTGGACTCAACACAGTCGGTATTGCGCATGAATTCAAGATTTCTCTGAACAAACCTTTATCTAACAGATCCTGAACTTGTCTCTTCACATCCTCATTCGCTTGAGGTGTCAACCTGTACACTGATTTGTTAAGAAGGATTTCTCCTGGTATCAAGTCAATGTGATGGCTGATACTTCTGATAGGTGGTAATGAGCTTTGTAACTCATCCATGACTATGTCAGCAAAAGTTTCCAACAACTCCTGAATTTCCTCGGGAAAATCCTCTATAGAAGTACTTGTAAGGATAAATTTCATCTTCCTTACTACAACAAAATACATCTCATGTTCCTTCTTAACTTCACTCAGGAGTTCCTTCCCACTTATGAGAAGTATGCTCGTGCTGGGTTCTTCCTTCACTTTCTTTTCTTCAATTGGCAACAACATGTGTGTCCTACCATTTTTTTCCAAGGTATAGGTATTTTTTCTCCCATTGTGAATGACATTCCTGTCATATTTCCATGGTCTTCCAAACAAAACATGGCATACATCCATGGGAATCACATCAAATATAATTTCATCCCTATATCCTCCTATTTTAAATTTAACTAGGCATTGGTTAGTGAGTGTTACTTGATGACCTTTATGCAACCATGAGACTTTATACGATGTTGGATGTAAGTCATCTCCAACTCTAACTTCTCCACGATCTCTATGGATACTAAGTTATCAGTGCTCCCACTTTCAATGATCACCTTGCATACTCTGTTTTTTTTCTTACAAGTTGTCCTGAACAAATTGTTCCTCTGCACCAACTTTTCAACCTCTGGCCCTGGCTTTAAGAGAACTTTTTTCATAATCAAAGATCTCGCATCTTATGCACCTTCTGACTCAACATCTCTCTTCCGGGCTTCCGAAAGGTGAGCTTCACCTCCTTATTTTTTCCTCTCAGGACATTCCCAAGACATGTTTCCTACCTTTCCATAGGCATAACACTTTATCTCGCCTCCTTTGCCTATTCCTCTTCCTCTAGGAAAAGATTTTCTACCACCACTCTGCCTTCCTCAAAAACTTTCTCCTTTCTTAGAGTGACTATGTGGTTTCTCCACCTCACCTTTGGGATTCTGTGTCTTGTCCTAGAAAACTCTTTTGGCTCTGTTCAAACTTCTACCTCTATTTTTTGACACTGCTTCTTGGCCAACTTCTCCTCTGCTTTCAGCGCAATATGATATGCATCCTCTATGATTCTTAATGTCATCATGGATTTCATATCTCAGACCATTAATGTATCTGGAAAATTTTTCCTCGTCCCTCTCTTTTTGTCCATCCCTAATGTTCAGTCTACAGAACTCCTATGTGTACTCCTTCATAGTCATTCCTTTCTATCTCACATTCTGCAACATCTTTAACATATTTATCCGGTAGTCATTGGGTATGAATTTAGCCTTTAGCTTGGCTACCATTCGATCCCAACTCTTGATATTTTCTTTTCCCTTGCTTCTCCTGTCAGCCTACTGTTCATCCCACCAAAGTGTTGCATGTCCTTTCAACCCGGTGACAACATTTTTCACCTTTTTCTCCTCATCGATATCTTCATAGTCAAAATAATTGTCCATTTCTCGTATCCAATCAAGCAATTATTCGACGTCTAAATTACCTTCATACATTGGAATGTATATCTTCGATGTTGCTCCCAACTTAACAACCACTTTAAACAAGCGTTCTTCCACAAAATCCTTCACTATAGCTTCTTTGACTTCCACTTCTTCATTTTCTGCATCACTGATGTCTCTAGCATCAGGTGCTCTCCTTTGTGTTATTTCCATGGCATCCATCCTTGCACACAGTTCTCACATCTCTCTTTCCATAGCTATATTTTCTACAGGAGGCTCTGCACGTCTCCTAGGCGACATTGTGCTGATGTATCTGATACCACTCGATGATATTATCCTACTTCTTTGTCTTGTTTACCTACATAAGTCAATTTTGTAATATCTCTGATACCACTCTTGACAAAAATCCTCCTTCTCTCCTGGGTATTCCGAGACCTTCCGATATTGTATCTTCAAACTCTCCAAACCAAATTGGTTCTTTGGGCCTTCAATAGACCCTGAGAAATTTTTACACTCATAGGTCCCCTTGATGTCACCTGCAAACTCAAACTGCCTACAATTTCTCTCTCTGGCGCTTGGCAACACTCATTTATCAGAACTAGTCTTTCACTAGCCTCTTTCGCCTAAGTGACCATGAGATATAACCTCAGACCAATCCCCTCTCTACTTCAGACTTCAGCGATATTGCAACCTCCTCCTCTGTTTCCTCCTGAAACACTTTCTCCAAATTCACGGGTCTCTACCACGTGTCTTCCTGGATCTGACAGTCCAATTGTACTTCAGGTTTTGCGGCTTCACGAAACTTCACTCTCTCCACACCTACATCCTCTGGATCTATAACTCCCAGATTCTCTAATATGCTACTATGTGTCTCCTTGCATCCAACGATTAATATTTTCCTTGTGAGTTTGTGACTTCAACAATCCCAACTCTCTACACTTCGAAATGCTCCGAATTGTGAAATGACGAAACACCTCGTGACTTGCCTCCGTGCAATATCTCCCAGATTTGATGATCTAGATCAAATACAATCCCTCCTGGATGGATATCATTATTCTAAGTATAGGAAACCTCAAAGGACTCCTTCCTTAGAATATTTCTCGCCACTCTTCCTCTTGAGATTCTGAGTTAGAAGACTCGATCATGCACTCCTTGTGGAAAACTTCCTTGAAGATGCCTCTCAAGAACTTTCTGATCCAAAATGGACTCTGTCAGGCATACCTTGCGGACACTATGCACTCCTTACACACATAAGGTTCACATTATCTCTTCTGATCTTATGAGTCGAAATGGACTCTATTAACGCACTCCTTGCAGACACTATGCACACTTGCACTTGCTCGTAGAAGAGAAACAAATGAATTTTATTTAAATCTTCATAAATTCATATATTTATCCATGTAAATGCATACATAAACATAAGAACAATAAATAACAAAGAATTCCAAATAAACAAAAATTCTACCATTCATTCATTCAGATAGACGCATCAACACCACTCATTTGGGACAATGCTCCTCTGTTATATTCATTTAGCTGAAATATACATATGTTCATACACTGCCTCTCAGTAGCTCTCAAAAATTGGCTACAATGGAAACATATCTCAATAACTAGAGTGTCAACAACCTCTACTAGGCAATAATACAAAGCTTTATACAAGAGGGCTCTTTGAGTTCTTCCCTCCAACTACTCTAAATCTATCTTATCGAATTAAAAGCTATCAACGACTAATATTTATTACAATAAATATTCATGACAGTCAGATCAGATCGAACACATTGAATTTGTACTACACTCAGCTCCATTAAAGAAAATACATTCTCTGATGTCCTTATGAAATCATCCATCTCTACAACATTTAAGATGTTCTTTAATTACAATTATTTTCAAAAGATTTGTGTGATACACCTTCAAAATTTAAATTTCTTCAAAATGTGCACTAGTACGCCTAGCTATCCTTCGCTTGTGCTTTGCTGGTGATGCTCCCGCATAGTAAATCCATACAAGTTGCGATTGAATTCATTTTTACTTGGATGAAATTTCCCATAGGCCATTCAAGTATACTAACATCTCTTTAACCATACATGTACATTGATTTTGAAATTGGTAATCAACGACCCTACTTGTCAAGTTGTCGTTATTTACTTGGGGGTTTCTGATTTCATTTTAAGATTCATTGGGTATTTTATTTCATTCCCAGAGTCGAGTTTGTTTCTATTCGGTGTCCACACTTTTCCCGTAGGTCGTGCTTCACATTCTCAACATATTTGGGGCATTTTCCTTTTCCCATAAATCAAGTACGGACCATACTATGAAATTTGGGGTTTTCTGGGCGTTTATTAACTACTCATGAACCAAATACATGTTTTTACAATTTCTTCAACTGCCAAATTTGCCCCAGACATTTTTCTCTGCTATTGAATATTAAACTCAATTGCCTGTGCATTTTTATTTTTTGTGGGTTACCAAAATCGCTCCTGGGTGTTTTTGTATGATGTAGGTCACAAAAATCATCCTCCAAACTTTTTTACACAATGTTGGTTATCAAATTTTCCTTTTAGACTTTCTCTTGAGTTCTTGGTTTGAAAATATGACCTTCAAAGGTTTTCCCTTTGTAGTTAGTTGTTAAATTCTCCTTTTAACCATTTTTTTAAACTATGGTAGACCCACTCCGACTAGGTTTTCCCTTATTCAAATTCCTCTTCTTCATTTGACTGATGTGACATCCTCAACATTTTTTTGTTTTTTTGTTTTAATATTGTTTCTTTGAAAATAAATTTCCATTTATGGAAATTCATACTTGATATTAATTAGGAATGTAATTATTATATTTGTGACTGTTGGGCAAGAGTTTGACTTGCCAACTTTCCTCTTTGATGGACAAATGTATGGGACATAAATTTTTAATATATTTAAATGTGGGAAACAAGTGGAACAACTAGGTTAAAAATAGCTAACTATGACTCCATGAGTGGGAAACATGTTTGAGCTAACTCAGAACTGAATTTTACAAGTGTTAGAAGTAGAGCTTTGTCACTGACATCCTCTAATAGTCATGGATTTGTAAAGATGCAAATTTCCGAGGGAAATGGATTGAGGAAAATTCCTAGGAAAAGAAAAAAGGATAAATACAACATATGTGGGAGGCAATATGTTTCTTAGTATGTTGGGGAAAAGAGACATTTTCTATGTGAGCACTTTTGTATCAGGAAAATGATTTTCTGAACTGTACAAAGGTACACTAGAAAGAGAGTGGAGCTCAATTCACCCTTATAGATTCATGGTTAGGATAGGGGGTGATCAGGAAAAGTAATATTGGTTGTTCTGCATCTACGGTTGGGTGGAATGTGGTTGTTCCAATTGTTTTCATCCTGTGTTATACATATGAATAATTCTCAGTTCAGTATATATATGTATCGTTTGTTTATAATCATTTGTTAGATTGCAAAGATCATTTTACTAAATGTGATTGTTTAATGTTAAATAAGTATGATTATATTATGTAGGAATATGTATATTTTCCATACGCTAATATTGTAACACAGAAACAATACATCTTGTCAAAGTTTTAGAAATAAGGCTTAGCATGGAATAGTATTTTCTTCAGATTATATATTTAGCACACACATAATCTATCTATCTATCTATCTATCTATCTATCTATCTATCTATCTATCTATCTATCTATATATATATATATATATATATACCTCTTTAGTTCATGGGTTGTACATATTTAAGTAATTATTCCTTTTTATTTCTATGAGCTATATATGTCATGTCCCTGACCTCTTAGAGAGGTGATGAGGAGACTCAGTGGCTTGGGAACCCTCACTAGGTCATAGTGTCACACTGAGGGGGGGAAAAGTCAAGAAGTTAAAAGTTATATTTTTAAGTTGACATAAGAAAGGAAAAGGATAAAGGAGTAAAAGATAACTCAACAGA
>JZKD02S1591756.1:130833-142833 GCA_000966675.3 Picea glauca
ATTGTCAAATTGGTTTTCTTTGCACATGTTTTATAGAGCATGGACGAAGCGATCATTCCATACTTAGCCATTTTTTGGATCACGGGTTCTTGGGCTGTCGATTTCAAAAATGGGCACAATCAATATACCTATTTTTCATGATTAATTGATGGAGTGGTGAGAGACACTCATGTCACATATATGATGGAGTGGTGAAACACATTCATGTCACCTTAAGTGTGATTGTTGTCCATTATTTCTCTATTTCAACTACACACAGATGTCATGAAATAACAAATGCATAGTTAATAGTTTGACCATGAATAAGACCATCTCATTTAGTTAATAGTTTGACCATGAATAAGACCAATGGTCTTTTAATATATATAACAATAATGCACATGAAGTAACAAGTGCACTTATCTCATTTCATTAATAGTTTGACCATGAATAAGATCAATGACCATTTAATATATGTATTAAATATAACAATAATGAACACAGATTTGTATCAACAACATTTATACTCTAAATTTAATAAAAGAAATTAAAAATGTTTAACTATTTATGCGTGAGCTGCAAGGCTCTACACACTAAGAACATGTTTCTATGATTAATTGATCATTTTGGAGATGCTGAATTGGTAAACAATGATACAGATAGTCACGAATTTAAATAGCTGTTTGTACTTATGTAAATACGAATGATGTTTTATTTGTGTAAAAACTGTGTAAGTACTTTCAGAATTACAAATAACATTAACATTTAAAATTAAATAAAAAATAAATTAAATTTAAAAATTACAAATTTAGTATTTGGTGTTTGTTTAAGTCGATGCACAGTATATCTAAAATCCGTAGTGTGAGATTTTCATGGACGACATGAATAATTGTTGTGAGTTTCAATGATTAATAAGAACTACACTTTATCGAAACTACGCTTTATCGGATTGTAGACCGGGATTATAAGAGAATAGTGTAATTGTAATAATATTATACTATCAAATCGGAGTTGACATAATCACTATAGAGATTATGTGCAATCTCTAATTCGACACTACAGTGTGTCGTAGCGTTGTTGTACAATTATCAGTTGAGTTTTCTTCTCTATTGATGATAGTGTAACTCTACACTTCAACCGGGCGTGGAATATTCTCATAACAATGTAAGTGAAATTGACTGGTGTTATCTATCCCTTAAATAAATAGTTTGTTGTGAACTGACAATGCGTTAACAAAGAAAGGCTACAATTTGATTATTATAAGTTCATTAATAACAAATTAATACTTGAAATATTCCATAGCTAATCTTCCCTCGAATAGGAAGTTTGTTTACACAATTTAAGTTTGAGATAAACTAAAACTTGTAATGGATGGGGTTAGTGTGTTAAAAATGATACGTAGGATTTTAAATAAGATCATTGTTGTTTTGAAAATATTACTATCCTTAGGAATAGTAAACTATATTGGATTTGTAAAAGATGCTTTAAACCTTTTTCAATAATAAAAATTTCTATTATATAAGTTCTAATTAGAAACCCTTTATGTGGACACGTCAAAGGACCTAGTAAATACACTTAGAATGAAAGGAAAATGATTTAAGGATGTCTAGAGTGAAGTAATGAATTAAATAAATAATCTTTTATGGAAGAAGAAATTAAATTAAGACTCCTAAATAAAATTTTGGAAGGAGTCTTTAGAGTCCTTAGGATTGGAAATAAATATTATCAACTTGGATATTTAATAAAGTATCAAGTAAAAAGAATTCTTAAATGATTATACATCGAGTTTATTAATATAATCATACGTGTTGAATTCATTGATATTCTTTTGGCAGTTAAAAGAAAATTTATTCACATCCTTATTTTTTTTTTTAGGCATTTGAATTTTGAATAATGAAAATCAACATCTATGATTCTAAATGTTTAAAGGTCAAATGGTCCTAATCTTATTAAGTAGGGTGATGAGTTTTGTTGAAAGTTAAGATACTAGTAGAATTCTTAGATTCAAAATGGTATTTTTAAGTAGATCTTAAAATCTTGATTTGTTAGATCTAGGATGTATTTTTAGTTGTTAAACTTCGAAGTTTAGTTTTGATTTTAGAATAGAATTTTGGTTAAGGGAATTAGATGCTTCCTTGTTCTTAAGAAAAGTCGCTAGCCCTGAGACCTTGCATGGTCAAATTCAATCGGATGAATCTTGGGCTTGAGTGTTGCTTACGTGTCCTAGAGGTTCTAACCATGTAGGATAGGTTGGGTGGGTAGTTAATTTAATTTTCAGTGTCTGGTTGATCATTATTTGTTTTACGCTTCAATTGGTTGTGACGCGCTAAACTACATTGTCATTTATGTTTTTGTTGAACATGTGTCGTTGTTATAATATTAATGTGTTGGCCTAGTATCGTCGTTTATTTAGATGACGTGTAGATAGTAATGCATTTTTATGATGTCGTGTTGATTTTGTGATGTTATAATCATGTCATGATGATTCCATTACCCTAACATTAAAGGAAAAAATAAAAACGTACATCATTTGTTGCCGCAACGAAGGGGTTGTTACATTTATGCTCCTCCGTGACATTTGGTCAACCTCTCTACATCATTCACCACCAAAAGGACCCATTTCTAATTATGGGGAAACATGATATAGAAGTCTCAGTTGACTCAGAGGATAGATAGAAGGTTAGCCGTCCCCAACACTTCATATTCTCTCTCATCCATTTCTCCTTCTTTTTGTTGTTCGTTTGTATTTTCTCCCATGTGCAAAAGGTCTCCTGAAAGTGTTATTATTTGTTGTATACAACAATATACTGCTCGAATTTACATATGAATCCAACTTTAGACTACATTTCATACAATGTTAGTAATCAATCATGATGGCATAATGCCCTTCTCTTCTTCATCCGTAGCCTTAAACATTTCCTATGATGATTATCTTGGAGGCTATGTCGATAGCCAATTATTTTTGTTGAATCCAATTTCAGATCATACTAAGGACATCAAATTACAATTTTTGGGTCCGATTTGGATCATATTAAGGCAATCAAATTACATTGCATCTCTTGTATTTTCTACAATGATTAGAATTTTTCCTAAAGATAAATTGTTGTACCAAGAAATCTAAATTTGTAATTTGAGACCACTTTTAATTTTTAAAGTCACATTACTTTCCACTTATTGTTAATCTTTGTGGGAGTTAGGTAATAAGTCGATGAAACCAACCCCTTTGTGACCAAAAGTGTTTTCCAAATCCAATATAAATGTTTTTGGAGGTTATAATTCCATCTTATGGATAGGAACGTTGACCATAAAAATATTTTGATTGATGGATAGGAACGTTGCGCCTCTCGAAGCTGAGGGGAAAATAGTTATATGGGATTTTGAGAAAGACCGCGGCTGTGTATTGACCTCAGACTCAACCTCATCGTCATGGAAGTGGAAGGAGATTGCAAGAATGCCTCCAACCAAGTATCATCATTTAAAGGCTATTTGCTGGTCATTTTCCAAATGGTTTAACTGCATATTGGTAGGGGATTGTGTGTGCTTCATACCAACCTTGATCTCCTCCGGACAACCGATTAAAGTTCTGGTTTACAATTTAAAAGAAGGCCTGTGGATATGGCTTCCTACTTGTTCTCGCCCAAGTCACAGAAATTCGACTCTCATGAGCATGACCTTTCAACCCGTCGCCCATATGATGGAGGTCCCCCCAAAGCAGCAACCTCATAGCTCACCTCACTGTTTAAATCGTTAAATATTTTTCATTTCCTTATCATTTCTAAATTTAATTTAATTTTTATTTAGTTTTAAATGTTAATGTTGTTTATAATTCTGGTAGTAATAACACAGTTTTTACAGAAATACAAACATCATTCTTATTTACAGAGCTACAAACAACTATTTAAATTCGTGACTATTTGTGTCATTGTTTACCAATTCAACATCTCCAAAATGACCAATTAGTCATAGAAACAAGTTTTTAGTGTCCTGCATAGCCTCACACCTCAGGTTTAAATAGTTAAATATTTTTTATTTCTTTTACTAAATTTATCATTTTAAAATTTAATTTTCTTTTAATTTAGTTGTTTTTTGTTTTCTAGTTTGTGAGTGGATTTTTTGTCCCCTCAAGTTTCAAACCAATGATTTTAACATCACAGAATGCCTTAACAATACACTCTGTCACAAACTGTCCTACACTTAGAAGACCTTTTTATTTAGTTTTAAAATACGTATATTTACATAATTACAAACAACATTTTTATTTACTGAATTCTTAGTTGTATAGCTATTTAAACTAGTGACTATTTATGTCATTGTTTACCATAATTGTTAAGTTTGATATATTCAATATACAATTATCTTTGCCAAATTAACATATTTGAAAATATTTATATAAATTCACTTTATATATAAGTAATTCAGCTTGACATATTCAATATACAATTATCTTTACCAAATTATCATATTTGAAAATATTTATATAAATTCACTTTATATATAAGTAAGGTTTGTTAAAGTGGTATCATCCACATAATCCCCTCTATTATAAACTATTAAACAAATGAGATGAGTGCACTTATTACTTCATGTAAGAATATCACCAACTGCTTGCAGACCTTCCACGAACCTCCCAGTCTTAGACCACACTGCTCATCACTCTTAGCAATGGGTCACCCCCGAGATCGGACTAAACTTCACCGGGGTAAAGGGATTCCTAACCAAGATAATGGTTCATAGACAACAGGAAAGACTCCGTTACAAGTGCCAACTCAAAATAAAATCCTATGGTCCCTCATTCCCCACATGCCTGTCCCACCCCAGGAAGTGTGCCCCATCTCTGCTCAACAATCCTTCGGCTTCCCCACTTCCTTTCCGGGCTTCAGAGACAGGCCAGACAGGAAGTCTTAGAGCTATGTAGCTGGAGTTTAGCACCTTCAGGAAATAAATTCCCCAACAATTCTCTCATCTAGAGAGAAATTGCTCACGGGCCTGACAACCTGCCTCTTCGATATTCCATTGGCCTGACAACCCGCTTCTTCAGTCCAACTCCCAATCTAACCAGGTACAAAAAAATAAAATGGATATGGATACATGTTCAAGTACCATGACAAGAAAAGTATGGAGGATAGCTCAATGACTGTGTGAATGTTCCTGGAATGGTTGCATGATAGAAGGAATGATGGAAAGAATGATGGTCTGAATCCCCCCCAAAATGAACTAAGTCCAAAAAATATGTATGCATGTACCCAACTTGACACTTGTCATGTTAGGAGCTACTTTAGCCCACTTGTCCCCATCTTTAGAACTTAGGATAAAATAATTACCCATACTTTATACTTTAAAAAATATTAATATAATATTCTTTTTTGGCTTAGGCTCCCTAGCTTAGCCCCTTTTCCTTAACTTTTATCCCCCACCCTTTCCCTAAATAGTGGAGTTTAGTCCCCCATACTCTTTTATCGTGGCCGGTCTACGCGAAACAATTTATTTTATATTAATTATGAGACATATACAAAAATAGGCGCACTAGCCTTTAACATCTAGGCTCTCTGGCCTAATCACAACATAAGCATCCTAGCTTATAATAACTAACTCATCAGCCTATAAAACACATCATATACACAAAGGCTCACTGGCCTCAAAATCACGCACACTTAAGTTGTTGCATGTGGTATCCTAGAATGTGCACACTTCATCGTTTTACTGTTGAGTACATGCACGGACTAAGCCATGAAATGTGCATACAAAATGATATCATCAGGTATATATTTCTTAAGCAATGATACATGGAATACATTATAAAATAGACATAGATGCAGGCAATGCAATCATATAAGCTACTGGACCAATCCTCTCTAGGATCTCAAACGGTCCACAATAACAAGCTACCAACTTTGAATAATTTCCCAACTTAAGGGAACTTCTGTTGGCTTTCACTTTCAAGAATACATGGTCCCCAACTTTAAATTCCCTGTGCGTTCTGCCCTTATCAACATAGCTTTTCTTCCTGTCTTGGGCAACCTTTAAATTTTGTTTTATCTTTATCATTTGCTCCTCCATTTCCCTGAGTAAATCTGGCCCAACCACTGCTCTATCTATTGGGTTATCCCAGCTTACAGGTGTGTTGCAATTTCTGCCATAAAGTGCCTCAAATGGGCTCATCTTTATAGATGTTTCGTACCCATTGTTATAATCAAATTCTACCAAGTGTAGGTAGTCTTCCCATTTTGATGGTTTATCCATCACATACATTTTCAACATATATTCATTCACTTGATTCACCCTCTTTGTTTGTCCATCTGATTCTAGATGATAAGTTGTACTAAAATTCAAATTTGTTCCAAATCCATTAAATAATACTTTCCAAAATTTTGAGGTAAATTTTGGATCTCTGTAGGACACAATTGTCTTGGGTATGCCATGTAATCAAACAATTTCTCTCATATAAACATCAACAATGTTGGTTGCCTTGTGAGTGAGCTTAACTGGAATAAAATGGGAAGCTTTAGTAAGCTTATCCACCACTACCATGATAGAATCATGTTGCTTGTTTGTTTTGGGCAACTTGGTAATGAAATCCATTATTACAACTTCTCATTTCCATTCAAGAATGGGTAATGGTTGTAGAAAACCAGCTGGGTGTTTATGCTCAACCTTTACCTTTTGACATTCCAAACATTAGAAAATAAAATCAACAACTTCTTTCTTCATGCCTGGCCAATAATATTGGCTTTTGACAGCTGCAATAGTTTTCTGATAACCTGAGTGCCCATCATAAGGTACATTATGAATTTCTCCCAATATCAGTTTTTTCAATTCATGGGAATTTGGTACATAAATTCTTCCCCTATACATGATAATTTCATCACTGTCTAGCTTGTATTCCTTAGTTTTCTATTGTAAATTACCTTGTTGTAATTTTGCCACTAATTCCTTGTATTGCAAATCTTATTTGGCAACCTCTAAAATTTTGTGTTTCAAATCTGATTGGTACATGCTAATGGTTGTAGCATGCAATTCATTCACTCTTCTGCTGAGTGCATCAACCACTTTTTTCTCTTTCCCCTTGAAATGCTTTATATCAAAGTCATATTCACTTAGAAATTATAACCATCTTCTTTGCCTAGCATTTAGAGTTTGCTGATCAAATAAATATTTACGACCATTATGGTCTATTCTTAGCTCAAACATTTTCCCCATGAGGTAGTGTCTCCATTTCCTCAAGGCATGCACTATGGCTGCCAACTCCAAATCATGAGTGGCATAGTGTCTTTCATTCTCCTTCAACTTATTTGATTCATAACATATAACAAACCCATTTTGAGTATTGGATCACTTGTTAATCATTGTTTCAAGTGTTGGAAACTCTTTTCACAATCCAATTTCCACTAAAACTTCACACCCTTCTTTTGTAAATAAGTAATTGGGTGTGCAATCATTGAGAATCCTTCAATAAATCTCCTATAGTAGCCTGCAAGGCCCATGAATGATCTGAACTCTGTCACATTATTTGGAACTGACCATTCTCTAATGGATTCTATCTTCTCAGGATCCACTGCTATCCATCCTTTGAAATGACATGTCCCAAATAATGAATTTTCTTATGATAAAATGAGCACTTGCTCAATTTTGCATACAACCGATGGTCCCTTAATACTTGAAATACCATCCTCAAATGATGCTCATGTTCTTCTTCTGACTTGGAATATATAAGGATGTCATCCAAAAAAACAATGACAAACTTGTCTAAATATTCTCGGAAAACAACATTCATTAAGCACATGAAAACATCTGGTGCATTTGACAACCCAAATGGCACCACTGTGAACTCATAATGACCATACCTTGTCCTCAAGGCGGTCTTGCTCTTGTCTTCCTCTTTAATCCTTACTTGATGGTATCCTGAACTGAGATCTATCTTGGAAAATATCTTTCCATCATTCAATTGATCAAAGAGATCATCAATCCTTGGCAAAGGATATTTATTCTTCACAGTCACTTTCTTCAATTGTTTGAAATCAATGCACAATATCAATGTCCCATCTTTCCTCTTCATGAACAACACTAGGGCACCCCAAGGTGACACACTTGGGCGTATATACTCCTTCTTCAGAAGTTCTTCAGGTTTCATTTGCAACTCCTTCAGCTCTGGTGTACTCATCCTGTTAGGATTCTTTGACACTGGAGCTTCTCTAGGCATTAAATTTATAGAGAAATCAATATCTCTCTTTGGGGGTAGTCCTAGTACCTCCTTGAACACATCTTCAAAATCTTCCAGGACTGCATAATCTTCCAAATTTGGCACCTTATCTTTAGGTGTCTCTTCCATATGAGCTGCAATTATTTGACACCCTTTTCTGTAACATTTCTTCAGGTGCAATGCTGAAATTTCTCTGATGGTTACTGCCCTGGGAATTTCCTGCACTTTCCTTTGGTTTCCATCCTCATCCAAGCAAGTAAATGCCTTGTTATGGCAGTCTAGGATAACATGTTGTTGGTCCAACCAATCCATCCCAATTAGAAAGTCATAGGAACCTAAAGGAAAAATGTTCAAATTTTCCTTGGTGTTCAATCCATTCGTGTCCATAAGACATGACTTAACCATCTCATTAAATTTTCTTTTGGCTCCGGTAGCCAGCTGCACCAACCAAGATTTTCCATGCTTTCTTCTTGGCAAATGCAAACTTTCCACCATCTTAGGATCTATATAACTATGATTAGCTTCTGAATCAATTAAAATAGCAATGGTTTGGTTGTTGATCATACCTTCCACTTCAATCATATGTGGCTGACACTCTGCTTTCTTGTTGTCTAGGGATGCATAGATCCTTGGTACATTTCTACCCATGTCCTCCACTGTTTCAACTTGATGTACATTATGAACAGTCCTCACTTTTTCATCTTTGTGAGGACAAACTCTGAACATATGATCTCCTTTACAACCCCAACATTGAATAGGTGGTTTCCTTGGCCTTTGAATCCCTGTCTCAATCATTTCGAGTTCTCTATAAGTTATTTGTCCTTGAGTATTATTTCTGAACAATGGTGGCTTAGTTCCCTTCTTCCTCTAACCCATATTGAATTTATTTTTGTCTTCCTAGGATTTTTGGAAAGGTCGCCTTGATTTTTGTTGATCATATAGGCATTTAGCTCGCCGTATTGTCTCCTCCAATGTCTTGGGATCATCATACTATATTTTGTCACTGATGAATGATGGAAATCAAATCAAATACCTATGAATCTTAACTGTCTCATCCTTGATGAAAGAGACATACTTCAATAGTTCTAAAAACCTTCTTTCATATTCATCTATGGTCATACTTCCAAGCTTGAGTTCAAAGAACTCTTTAATTTTCTTGTCATAATATCTCTTAGTCAAGTATTTCTTCTCAAAATACTTCTTGAATTCTCTCAAAGTAAAACTTTTCTCTTTAATGTGTTGCACATGCACAAGATGATCCCACCACATGGATGCCTTTCCCTTGTGTTGATAGATAGAAATTCTACCTTTTACATGAGAAGAATAATTATTCAATTGAAAATACTTTCTCATTCCCAACAACCATGTCTCTGCATCTTCATCCTTCTTGTGCTCACCATCAAATGTCGGAGGTTTGATTTTGTTCATTTCTCATCATAGCTCATCCACCTGAGACCTTTTATGTTTCTTGACAGGGGATGGACTTGAGTGTAACACCATGTTTCCCCCAGCTTGTAAATATAACTGGACTGGCCAAGAACTATGGCAAACTCATAAATGTGAATATGTGATGTAAATGGACCTTGAGGAAGAGGTCAATGAATGTGAATAACATTCTGAATTTATTGCAGAACTGCTGATGAGGGGATGTGAAGAAAAAGAGACCACGATGGCGGTGGAAGGCACCTGAAAAGGTGGCGTTAACTTCCACCGAGAATTTAATACCGTATTTGGACTCCACTGGCCCGGAGAACCAAAAGAGGCTCACTGGACCTGAAAATTAATGGCTCGCAGACTGGTATGCGGATGGCTTGATGAGGGATGGGATGGTGAACCGCCCATCCGTAGAGCCGTCAGGCCTGATCAGTGTGAGGGAAATCGCGGCACACGCAACCTCGCGAGAGGATAAGGCGTATGGCAGAGGCGATTGAGGGGGTGGACGCGAGAGGAACTTTGGCATTATGTAGAGTGAGTGATAGCAGAGAGGAAGGATTGCAACCTTCGCTCCTGGTCACTGGCAGATAGAGAGACGCAGTCTCAGAGCATCGTGATCTCAGCTCGGGGGTGGCTAGTGGTAAATCCGTTGGGAGTCACTGAGCCTACGGTTGGGTGGAAACGAGCACCCCTCTCAACAGTTGCTCCCACTTCTGAAGTTATTTCTGATAAGTGTTTTGTTCATATTGCATCTTGAAATTTATATGCTGACATATATGATCATAAACTGCGAATGATCTCATTATAAGAATGTCTGTATGGTGCTATGATCAGTAATAGTAGTTGTGTATTTGTATGAGAAGACTACGTATGGCTTGTGTCCTCTTGAATCGTTATTTATATGCGTACTGATCTAATTTAGACTTCGCTTCTGGTTCTCGGGAGAACGATACCCTTACCTACCCCAAACAATACCCTGGGTAAACCTCCCCGTAGAGATACCCTCCTTGAAAAGTCCATGAAGAACTGTGGAGGAGAAGATGAAGGCGTAAGACCTTAGTAAACCTGCGCGAGGAGGAACGATCCTCTTGAAAACTCGGCATGACAGCATAAGGACGAAGTATCGAATCGACGGATGAGATCCCGTTGGGAGATCTGTGGTCACTCACCACCGTCAGATCGGAGGAAAAAGCTGGGAGGTTAAGTACCTTATCCCTGATAGGTGTTGATCGATGGGCGAGATTCCGTCGAGAAATCTACGGTCACACCCGACCGTTATATTGGTAGGAAAAGGTAGGGATGTTAATGGCCTTACCCCCTTTATCTTCGGTGTCTTCATGGGCAACGAAGAATTCCGGATCATAGATCTCCAAGGTCCATGAGAATATCTGGACCGTTGATTTTTCCACATCCAGGGAGTCATGGAAGAATGCCTGGGTAGGAGCTGATCTGAGCCATCAGATCTCGACTGGAAAACCCGACAACCGTTAGATCTGTTCGGAGTTACCCGAGGGTTAAGACCCCAGTGTATAGGGGTGAAAACCCCCAGGATAGATCTGAGTCGTCCGAGCAATGGAGGCCATGTGTCGCGAGATATCCCATTTCGGGAAATTGGGAATCGCGAGATCGGGAGTTCAGGTAACAAGGGAGCGGGGAAGTCCCAGGTGAAAATCCCGACATAATCTGAGCCGTCCATTCTGAGTCGGTGTTTCTGAGGTTGAAGGAACCAGGACAACGAAAGTTTCGAAGTCCCAACAGAATTGGGACCGTCCATTTGGAGGGACACGTGGAGGAGATCAGAGCTATCGGGAAGGTCTCGACAAGGGAAGCCATCCATCGGCGTTTGGTTCATCGAAATATCGGGAATTCCGTGGATGTGGTGTTTACTCCTTTTGAAATCGTGAAACGCGAAACCCCGATCAGTGGGGGGGACAGCTGTCAGCACAGCAAAGGCAGAAGATAGTGCCCTAGTGGAGGCCAACTGTCAACAAACCGGAGAGTCGGGATTCGGGGAATTGCGAGTTCCGTGGGCGAATGTATTTTGACATCGCAAACCCAGAAACCCCGATGAAAGGGTATGACTGCGGTCATATAGAGGGAGGTCGCGTGGATCAAAAGGTCTAGTCGAGGGGACTAGCGAAAGCTGATGTCATATCGGGATATCAGGGATTTCGAGGACAAAATGTTTATGTATCTCAATGTTGTGATATTCGAAACCCCGAAGGACGGAGGGGATTTTTTCGGAGGGTCTCCGGGTCCGTAATGACCATTAGATGTGTAAACAAGACGATTAACTTAAACCTGGACGTGGTTAGGCTTTAGGATAAATGGTGAGCAGATCTGGACAGCCAGAGTCCACCCGCCCAGATCTACGGCTGATGATGCATTCT
>JZKD02S1591756.1:159781-170464 GCA_000966675.3 Picea glauca
GAGCATGAACCACATAATCTTGACCTTCTTTGGTTAATTGATATTGATTCTTTGTCCTATAGAAGATTGCCTTACGATCATATAAGTATGGACTACCTAAGACCATTCCACATTCTATTAATGGCACTACATTGCATGTTACCTTGTCCACATACTTAGATGAAATTGCAAATTTGATTGTGCACTATTTTGTTATGTGCATTTGATGATGATTGCTTATCCATTTAAGTGTGTAAGGATTATGATGTACTTGTGTTTTTAACCCCAATTGCTTAACCAATTCTTCTGAGATTAGATTATCTTGAGATCCACTGTCGATTAATGTGTCTATCTTAGTGTGTCACATGATTACCCTTATATGAAACAAGTTACTTTTACAATCAATTCCTTCACCAATTTTACCTGTCATACCAACCATTGAGACCTTAGATTCATCACCCGAATCAGATCCCAAGTCTGTGGGTCTTGTTGCCACTGCCACTGTTTTCCTTCCCTTCTTTTCCTTGAACCACTTTGGTCTCTTCTCGGGATGCAACTGATAACATCTGTCCTCATCATGTCCCTCTTTCTTGCAATGCTTGCAAGAGGGCTTCTCATCCTTTCTTTCCACTTCATTTGAATTCTTGCCATGCCATTTCCTCTTGTTC
The DNA here is from genome assembly GCA_000966675.3 of Picea glauca. Taxonomy (NCBI): domain Eukaryota; kingdom Viridiplantae; phylum Streptophyta; class Pinopsida; order Pinales; family Pinaceae; genus Picea; species Picea glauca. Next base: position 160,429 of record JZKD02S1591756.1, read on the forward strand.
TCTTTCCTTGAAGATGATGATTCCCCTGATACACTTGCTTTTCCTGCTTCAATGTATGTCGCTTGAACATAAACCTCATCAATGTTAGTGGGTCCAAACATGAATACAATGTTTCTAATATGTGCAGGTAAACCTCCTATATACTTCATAAGGTTCCCTGTGTATGTAAAGGGATATCTAACATTAATGCCATTTTTCAAAATCCATCTGTATACTCTTGCACAGTTTGTCCTTTTCTTAGTTTTAAAGATTTCCATTCAATTAATGCTTTTTCTTTATAACCCAAAGGATAGAATTGTTTCCTAAGTGCAGAGATGAAGCTTTGCAATGATGGAAATACATTACCCACTTGTTGCGTTCCGTTTTGCAACTTGCTATGAGAGTTGTACCTGCAAGTCTCAAAGATGCCAACTTAATTTGTGTGGCCTCATCCTTGATGTGTTTCACATTGCAGTAAACCTCCATCTACTTGACCTAATTTTCAAGTCTCTCTGCATTAACTTCACCATCATATATGGGCAACTCAAATTTAACATCAAGTTTTAACAATGACATTTCATTCTTATGTTTATGAACATGTTTCTTTGCATTAGATTTAGAATTTGAACTTGAAGAAGAAGGAAAAGAGGGAGGTGATGATGGAGGTGAAGGAGGAATCTGAGGAGGATCCTCTTCCTCTTCACTTTTTCTCTTTGAACATTTTCCAAGAACTAGTCTCTTTCGTTCCAAGTAATCCTCATACAAAACTTTCACCATCTTCGACATAGCAAGGCAAGTTTTTTGAAACTCTTTATCATCAAGAGAAAGTCCCTCTTCCGATGCCATCTTCTTGCTGTGAGAAACTCTCTTTCTCAATCAAATCAATGGATTCTCTTTAACAATATTTCCTTCACCACGTTGTAGCTTTTCCCTGGTTAACATGCAAAACTCAAATCCAAACGTCAACTATCTCTGATACCACTTGATCTGAAAATATCTTTCAATGACTGTGGTTGAGTTATTTTTGCATGCGTTTATTAACCATTTAAGAAGCTAATGAAAGAGGATGAATATAGGAGAATTATATCACAACCATAAACTCATATAAAAAACTAAACATAAAAAATAAGAACAAAAAACCATAACAAGAGAAGTGATAACAGAGTTCGGCACAAAATTGCCTACATCTCCGGGCCTTTGTCTCAGTGGGGGAGGCTTCTTTATTAATTATTCAATGCTTTCAAGGTACATAAAAAGTACATCAAATGGATCTCATACTGGTCTCAATGTGGTTTTCTCAACCTTAGAAATCCAACACAACTCACGTCACTGAAAAGACTGAGTGTAGCTCCCGTAAATGGCCCGCAGAGGTCTGCTCCTTAACAACTTCCTTGCATAAAAATGGATTTGGCTTGGATTTGCTTCATCATAAATCTGATCTGACTGTCCTCTATGGCTTCAAACATTCCTGGTTTTTATAGATCTGAAGTTGGTTATCCATCCCCAACTTCCTCCCAAAATCTGGGCTCAAAAAGAGCTGAATATCCCCCAAAATGGGCAAAATCTCTTATTACAGGCATAAAAATCAATTAACAATTCCAAACTATATAAATAAACCCACTTTTCCAAATATTATGGGCTAAGTCTGCTTAGACCTAGCGCGCACACTTAAAACATGGGCATATTCTGTTGGACAACTGAGAGGGGGGGGTGAATCAGTTGTCACCGTGATTAAACAATTATGCTTCTTTTAAAATATTTACAAGGCACTCAATGATGATCACAATAATGCAGGGAAATGAACAATGGCACATTCAACATCAGTCACATATATGAGACACACAGAGACAAAAATTTCCCAAGGAAACCCATACAGGGTAAAAACCTCTTCTTCTTTATATGATAAGTATTATTTACATTCTTTACATTATCATACATTTGAGCACCAACTCATTGTGAGGCTACAACCTCTGTTTTGCAAGATACAACTTGCTGATAGCACCAACTCTCTGTTTTTCTCTAGCACCCACTAGAAGGAAGCACCAACTTCCTGGTTTCTCTAGCACCAACTAGAAGGAAGCTCCAACTCCCTGGTTTCTCTAGCACCAACTAGAAGGAAGCTCCAACTCCTTGGTTTCTCTAGCACCAACTAGAAGGAAGCACCAACTCCCTGTGTTCAAGCCCCCACTTGAACCTCTGAGGACACCAGTCCTCCCTAGCACCTCCCAACCTCCCTGAATTATGAATATGAAATACTGAAACCTGTTACAGTGATATAGTGTTCAATAACAGCTTACCAGTCTCATCACTGTTCTGCAAGATTTTGCTACTTAGACTTCCTCGTTGTCTTCTAGCATGCATCCGTTGCCCATTCTGTTCTTCTACTTTTATGCTCTGTGCACCATGTCCATTCATTACACAGTTCTTCTTTTGTTCTTTTTCAGCTGCTGCACTCTGATCCTTCTTCATGCATGAATCACCTTCAACAACATCCACCACAATCTCAACAACAACAACAACCACATCTCTTCTATGTACTATGTATTTATATATTTTGTGCACCTTGTGCATGCAATGCGTGCAATCCCTCTGCATATTCACACTGCGCCGATATCCTCTATAACTCGAGTTCTCTGTCTGATCATCATCGTGTCTCTTCATCTTCTCTGGCCATTTTTCCACTCGTTCAACATCACTGTATGTCATGCTGAGATTCCTCAACCTCTCTAGCAGTTGATACTCTTCATCTTCTCTGTGACAGTCGAGCTCACCTTCTTTGTTCCATTTACAAGCTTCAATACTCATCCAACTGTCCATCGTCTCCACGAGCATCTTCATCCCTCTTGAATATTCCCAGAGACTCTTCATCTCCTCTGTCAATCACCCCGAAGTGTCTTCGAGTCCTCTGGCAGAAACCATCAGTGTTTTCTGGCAGCTACACTATGACGTACAACAGTAGCCCTCCGATTATGCTTAGATTCACCTGCGTCATTGGATTAACTCTAATGGGTTCTTTTGTTATTTACCCGTTTCGCACTTTTGCAATTTCAAGATTCTGCAATGAGACATCTTGAGTCTCCATGTCACGAGTTCTGAAACTTTGAAACAGAGCTTTTCTGCACTAGCTCCTTCCTTTATATGACCATGGCTATGACCAAGTGCTTATTCAAAATGTGTTTTTCACGAATTTGCATTTTGTGAGTCTGGAGATGAGGCATCTTTATTATCCAAGTCGCGATCCCCAAAACCCTGAAATGGAGCTTATCTAAACTGACTCCTTCCCTTCTCGTGACCATCGACGGTGACCATAGGCTGTGTCAAAAAGGTGCTTTATATTTCGCAAGTTTATAAACTTCATTGAGTCTGATCGACGGTTGAAATCTCCATAGATCCAACGGTCCAGATCTTATCGCGATCTCGCATCTTGCGAGTTTGGTGGTTATGTTTCTTGCCTCTCCAAGTCGCAATAGGAGAAGCTCCGAGATGGAACCGGATCAATAGTTCAGATCACACCTTGATCTGATGGCTGCGATTAAATTGCGATTTCGCATCTCACGAGTTTGATAGTTATGTTTCTTGCATCTCCATGTCGTGAGTCGCGAAACTCCGAGATGAAGCTGGATCAATGGTCTAGAACAAAACTTTGATTTGACGGCTGCGATTAAATCACGATTTTGCATCTCGTGAGTTTGATAGTTATGTTTCTTGCCTCTCCATGCCGTGAGTCATGAAACTCTGAGATGAAGCTGGATCAATGGTCCAGAACAAAACTTTGATCTGACAGCTGCGATTAAATCACGATTTCACATCTCGCGAGTTTGATAGTTATGTTTCTTGCCTCTCCATGTCACGAGTCATGAAACTCCGAGATGAAGCTGGATCAATGGTCTAGAACAAAACTTTGATCTGACGACTGCGATTAAATCGCGATTTCACATGTCGCGATTTTGATAGTTATGTTTCTTACCTCCATGTTGCGAGTCGCGAAACTCCGAAATGGAGTCTCGGATCAACAGTCCTGATCAACACTTGATCTGACGGTCATCGGCAATTGTCAATGGGATCCAACAATCAGAAATGTTATTTCTCCTCCCGAGCTTACTTTGTTCCGCTTACTCTGATCTTGCCATCGCTTCTGAGCTTAATCGAATCTTCTCTGCAGTGTCTTCTCATAATGCCCACCTTCATTGTTGTACTTGCCATCAATGACAAGAATTCGTTGTCTATTAAATATTTGCCAACATATTCTCTCATGTGGCCAAGCACCAGTCCCCTAGGGGCTGCGCGCTAGCCCCTACTCCATAAAACCTGGTCAAGTGTTGCTTCCCCATGGGACTGTGCCCTCATAATGCACCCAACATACAATTAGCTCCGATTTGAGTGGTGGAGGTTGCAATAAATGTGCGCTTGGGTGGTTAAGGAAAAAGTGCCTGCACTCAATGCTTGTTGGTCACATAGTTTAAACAAACTGTGGGCTAGGGCTTAGCCCCAGACCCCTTCTGCCCATACACTAAAAAACTACACTTTATTTATAATAAAGTGGGTTTCATTTAATAATAAATAATATGGCGCATTTGTGGTTTGACCATTGTGAAGGATTTACATTGTGGAGAGGTCGTCAATTCAATTCCTTTCCACTCCAATATTATTTTTGCATACAACTAATCAACCAACCCATGGGTGCCACATGACATCCCATGTCTGGGCCACGTGGCACCCCATCATTTGTTGTTCTCCGATGCCACGTGTCAACATGTTATTGGTCCCTGTCACTGTCTAGTCACCCTACTTCCTATGCTGCCACATGTCACTTCTTCCACTGCCACGTGTCACCTCCAGAGAGTTCCATGTCACCTATTGACTGTCGACTTTTTTTTTTTGACTTTTTAGCTATTTGGAAAAATGATTAGAGTGTGATAACGCTCGCATACAACGTCTGTTTGAGAAAGTAAATATATGGCCGGAATTAGCACGACGAGCCGGTCGCAATGGAATTGATTTCATCTGATTCCGAGAACTTTCATTTTTGAGCCTTTTCTAGACCTGAGAAGCCTCCTGGATCTGATTCTAGATCACTATGCCACATAAATTTTTTGAATTGGAGGCTTTATATATAAAACGTAAAGAGATAAATACCTTATGTAAATGCACAGATTCATACTGAAATGTTAGTAAACATATACATGCAACATATACAGGAAATACCCATAAATATAAAGACAATTATAACCACACATAGGATAAACCCATAAAATTAAACACATAAATAATAATGCAGCATGTAAATTTATCGGACAATTGACACTTATCTTTGTAAGAATATCACCAACTACATGCAAACCTTCCACAAACCTCCCAGCCTTAGACCACACTTCTCATCACTCTCAGCAGTGGGTCACCCCTGAGATGGGACTAAACTCCAATCGGGTAAAGGGATTCCTCAATAGTCTAATGGTTCATAGACAACAGGAAAGACTCTGTCATAGGTGCCAAATCAAACTAACAGCCTACAGTCCCTCATTCCCCACATGCCTGTCCCACCCCAGGAAGTGTGCCCCTTCTCTTCTCAACAATCCTTTGAATGCCCCACTTCTTTTCCGGGCTTCAGCAATAGGTCGAACAGGAAGTCTTAGAGCCCTATAACTGTAGTTTAGCACCTTCAGGAAATCAATTCCCTAGCAATTCTCTCACCTACAGAGACATTTCTCATGGGCCTGACAACTCGCCTCTTTGATAACACACGGGCCTAACAACCCACTTCTTTAGTCCAGTTCCCAAGCTAACCAGGTACACAAACATAAAATGGCTATGGATACAGGTTCAAGTACCATGACAAGAAATTATGAATGATAGCTTGTAAGGTAGCTAGAGAGGTAGTGGGGGGGCCCAGAGGGCCCATAGTGATAATAGTGGAGGCCATTCAATGTAATATGGAATAGGTCGACTATATTATTAAATAAGGCCCACTATGGTAGTTATATATAATAAATGTAAGATGACTTCTTAGAAGGTTTTACTTCTAGAAGATTCCTCCTCTAGAATGTTCTTAGGTAATGGTAGCACTATATAAAGGGGTTCAAGAAATGTAATGGGATATGAAGAGAATTATTTTATTTGGAGTGGTAGCTCAATAGGAGGATTCCCCCTCGAAGAGGCAAGTAAACATGAGAGGATCCGTTCCATAATAGGATCCATTGTATGGTGTTTCCCTACCTCAACTATTTGGTAATAATATAGTGTGGTTTATTCTATCATGCTTTGTGGATCTATTGTGTATTCAATATTTTTGGTGATTATATTTGTAGATCTATACAGGTTCTTAACAAGTGGTATCAAATCACTTTCCTTGGCAGACATTGTGGGCAAATATTTTTATTTTTGCAAAAAAAAATTCGGAAAAGAAAAAAGAGGGTCGAGACATTCCAGAAATTTTTGGTATATTTCTATGAAAAATTTGTATAAACTGGTTGTATATATGATTTCCTCTCAGAAAAGCACCCAAGTGAAAAAAAAACATCTGAAACGGAGTCCCGGAAGTCAAGATATTGAAGCTTTGAAATCTGCAAATTTTCAGGGTTTTTTCCGTGGACGACGACACGATTTTATTTTATTTCTGTAGCATTTGGAGGCCGAATTTGCCCAAACAAATTACAGATCTGAGTTCCTCTCACAATTTCACCCAATTTTAAAAAACAAATCAGCCGAAACATAGTCCGGGAAGTGAAGTTATGAGCATTTTAAATTCAACAGTTTTTTAGGGTTTTTCCAGAAAAAACAACAATTTTCTACCGTATGTTGTTGTTCTATTTTTGGTTTTTTTCATGACAGATGTGGGACCAAAGAGTTCATAGGGTGTTCAGATGGATATTTCCTCTCAAAACCTCAAAGAAATTCTTGAAGCATTCCAATCCCAATTGTATGACACATTGGATGCTAGATTGCATGACCTTACAGATGGCCTCAATGATAGTTATCGTAGTATTCAAGATTCATTGGATAGCATGCAGGAGAGATTTCTTATGGCAGACATCAATGATGAATATAAGCAAGAAATATATGCTTGGTATGATTTTGAGGCCGATTGTGATGGTTGGTATATGGATAGTTTTGATTTCTGGGATGACAACCACTTTCATATTTTATTTGATGACTCTACTCCACCTTCTGTAGAGAACATCAATGTCCCACATCAGGAGCTAGTTACCAACGTCCAGCCTGCATATTCTACAATGGTATTGTTCCTTCTAGATTCGTCTTAGATCATCTCCCACTATGTGGATGGATATTCTTATTTGGATCCACATGATAGGTGTCAGTATTGGGAGCATCATTTTCGGTTGGTTATTGGGTGTCGATATCTTGCATGTGGGGGTCTAATCCAGGAGGCTCCCTAGGCTCAGAAAATGCTCAAAAAACAAAATTCTCAGAATTAGATGAAACCAATTCCATTGTGACTGGTTTGTCACGCCGATTCTGACAATATATTTACTTTCTCAAATGGACGATGTATGCGAGAGTTATCGTACTCTGACCGTTTTCTCAAACAGCTAAAAAGTCAAAGGACTAGCAAAACGTCAATGCTGATGTTAGCATGACATCACCAATGAAACCTCATGATGCAGACTTGGACCAATGACAGTGTGACATGTGGAAACAGTTTATTGGGCAGATGTGGATGGCAGATCCAATCAAAATTTGACACATGGAAAAATATGGTCAAATGTTGAGGTGCTATGTGGCCCAGGCATGGGCAACCACGTGGCACCAGGTCAGGGTCGAATGGCAAGTTTCAAAAATATTTGGGGGTCCATGGGTTTTGAACCCACGACCACCCACCAAGACCAAACACCTTAGAGGAGAGCCATTACCAATGCGCCACCATGTTTCTTGTTTAATGAGAGTCGAGACACATTTAAATTTATTTAAAATGTAATACATTACTATGTGGGCGGAAGGGGGCTGGGGCTAAGCCCCAACCCACGGTTTTTATGCAGTCATATGACCACAGAGAGGGAGCGCATGCCATTCAAGGGGGATAATCCCATATATTGCTAGAAAGTGGTTTTTAAACCATATATTAATGATTTTTTGGGATTTATGATTGATGTTTAGTCCAGAAAATGGATTTTTGAGGATATTAAGGCCATTTGAAGGGGGATTTGATCCCAAACAGAGGCCATATCTTGAGGGAAGTTTGGATTCCTCGTCTGAGCCTCAAAATCTATATAAACCAGGATTTTTGAAGCTTGTAGGAGACTTTTTGATGCAGGGTTTTGAAGGAGCAATTTGTAAATTTTGACATTTTCTCATGTTTTGAGAGGCGTTTTTCTCATGTTGTTGAGAGGATTTTTATGGTGCATGCGTGAATCTGAGCAAGGAGGTCTTGCACATCAGACATGAAGCATGTAATGTAACAACAAAGAGCATTGTAAGAGAACTTTGAGCATTTTAAGGAGCAATAAAGAGGTCCTCCACTTGGAAGTGGGCCTAGAGACGCAGCCAACGATTGGTGAACTCCGTTATCAACCTCTTGTCTCTATTTCTCTTTTTGTTTTGTTGTCCTATTCTCTTAATTTTCAGCATGGATATTAATGGTTGATCTCTTTATCCATTCATAAGCATCAAGTAAAAGTCTCATTTTATATTCCGCAAACAAGATAATAAGTTTATGTATTTCGCATTCTTAACGATCTGATGCCTAAAATACATTAAAATAACTTGCGATTTATCATTAATACCTTTTCTTTTGGATCAAGTTTATGGTATCAGAGCATTTGTTTGTGAAGGTTTGACATGAATTGCAAGCATTGGATGCTCACCAGAGAAAAACTCAAGCGAGGAGAAGTCCAACTTGAGGCTCTTGACACAGAGATTCAAAGGAGATCGTACAAGCAAGAGATGTCTTCGCCAAGAAAATTGGGTCCCTACAAAACTGAAGATGATTTCTTCAAGGCCTTTAAATTGATGCAAGCCATGGTAGAGGAGCTTTATCATGAAAGAGGGCAACGAAGGCTTCGAGGCAATGAAGAAGGCGAATCTTCGGTAAGAGCAGAAGGAGGAGTTGGAGGTGGTGGACCTTCAAAACCTTCTTCTCCTTCATCTTCATCATCTAATATTGAAGCAAGTGTACATTCCTCCAAGGATAAGAAAAAAACTCATCATTATTCTAATATGTCGTTATCAAAGTTAGATGTAAAGTTTCAATTACCCACTTATGTTGGTGAATTAGATGCAAAAAATCTAGATAATTGGGTGAGACAATTAGAAGTCTATTGCAGGATACAAAAGATTGTGGATGATGAAACTAAGATCCAACTAGCAAGCCTCAAATTTAGAGGCACAACTCTCATATGGTGGGAAAGCAAAACTAGAGATGATCTTAAGAAAAGTGGTAAAACAATCTCTTCTTGGAATGATTTTGTTATTGCATTAAAACAACAATTTTACCCTTTAGCCTACATGCAACAAGAAATGATGAATTGGCAATGTTTAAGGCAATCAAAAGGTCAACGTGTACAAGGATATACTCATATATTTCATAAGAAAGATTTAAATTTGGGTATTCCTTTATATACACAAGAGACACTTCTAAACTATATCGGTGGTTTACATTATTATCTTAAGAACACTCTTCTTATGCTAAATCCTTCTAACTTTGATGAAGTATGTGTACAAGCCATTCACATTGAATCCAGTAAAGGGAATGTTGGTGATAGTGTTTCTACAGATACTTGGAAAAGAAATGATGAAGGGAAAAGGAAAGAGAAGAAGACATCCACAACAAGAAAGGAGAAGCCTACTTGCAAGCATTGCAAGAAAGTAGGTCATGATGATGATCGTTGTTGGGTCTTGCATCCTGACATGAAGCCAAAGAAGTTTGCCAACCATGGAAGCATGAATATCACAATTGCGACAGTTCAAGTGGATCTTGGATCAGATTCTGGTGATGAGACACAGGTTGTAGCTATGGGAATCCGAGGTATAAATTTTGTTGCAAGTTCTAGATCTTCTAGTTCAGTTGATGTAAATGATGAGTGTAAAAGGAATGAACTTTTCC
>JZKD02S1591757.1:0-10203 GCA_000966675.3 Picea glauca
ATATAATAAGTGTGATGTACATGAAAATTGGGATTTTGTATATAATAAGTGTGATATACATGAAAATTTAGTTAGGAATTTGTTTTAAATAATTAAATACATATTATTCAATATCAAATGAAATAATGAACTTAGAATGTGGGCACTAGATGCTGAATTATTAGAACATTTTGAATTAGTTATTTTGGAACTAGTTATAGGTCAATTGGTATCGTTGCATTTAGTACATGAAGATGATATTTGCCCTCTTCTATATAATTGAATAAAATTATTAATATTGTTAATCTAAATGATATTTTTTTATGTATAAAGTAGTCAAAATTACTAAAATCATTTATTGATCATTTATTGAGCTAGAGTCAAGATGTGAGATCCATAATGCGATAAAGATAATATCATTTATAAAAGTTGACAAGAACTTAAACAAAATAATTTTTTATTAACTATAATTATGTAATTTAATAAAATAACCAATAAAATAATTAATTATATAATTATTAAGATAATTAATATAAATATTTAAGTAATAATTTAAATTTATCATTGTTTTTCCCATGGAAAAAAGCAAAAAGCAAGTAATTTGATTCATAATAGACAAAGTTACAATAGTATATGTTGTTGCATTCTTTTTGGTTTGTCTTGCTTCATAGAGTTGTGCTGAAGTTTTGCTCCATTCCAAAACTAGTCGTGCTCACCTTGTAGGTCTATAGTGTCTTCAAAATTTTTCATCAAAAGAGTTGTATACACACCTTCCCTTTAAGGGAGAAAAAACACAAAACTTAAAAGAGTAGTTGTAAAAACTGACATAAAAAAGAGATATAAATAGTGCCCTGTGTAATTGAAAAAGTAGAAAAAAATATTCAAAGAGAGGGCCTAGAGTTGCGAAGAAGTTCTGAGGAGCCGGACGGGCTCTCTTCCCAGGCTTTCCAACAGCCTTGGTACAAGTCCAGTCCAACCTTTGAGAGGTTGTTTGCTTCTTGGTTCCATCTTCTGTAGACATGGGAGAAAGTGGCATGAGCGAAAGATGAAAAAAACCGTATGATGTCCTCCAGAACTGGATGAAGGGTGAATGTGTGCAGTGTTTGAATTTAGTTTATGCAATTTATCACAAGAGTGGAGTCTCCAAAAATATTTGTGTGGGTTAAACCTTTTTTCTTTGCTAGGGTGAGGAGAAGGTTTACCGCCCATAATTCATTGAGATTGTTGGTGGCAGTGCCCAGATGGGAAACAAAAGATATTTTTGTGTCAGAGTCTATGAAAAGGATTCCCCTGGCAGGACTGGTGGAGAGGGAGCCCTGGGCTTCCTCGTCAAAGAAAGACCAGGGTAAAGAAGGGTCAATATTTGGAGGCGAATGAGAGGGGGATAATTTTCAGGAGGGTGTTTGAGGGAAGAAGAGGGGGATGGATAGGGAGGAGGAGGAGGTATGGATGGGGGAGGGTTCAAAGTATTCAAAAATAGCATGGTTTCTAGAAATCCATATACCCTAGGATATATTGATAGGGCGATATTTGTGGAGGGGGTAAGGAGCCAAGATTTTAGGGCTTCATCAATAGAGGTTCCTTGCGAGGTTTCAGGTAAAGTAAGAGCAAAATTTAAATTGGACTAGAATTCCTTTGTGAATGGGAAGTGTGGAAATAAGTGGGGAATATCCTCTGAGGCCTGTTTGTAGAGGGGGCATCGACCAAGCCCCATAAAACTTTGTTTATGAAGGTTATCCCAGGTGGGAGATTTTTTTTTGAGAAGGAGACACATGAATAATTTTTCTTTTGCTGAACATTTCATTTTCCAAAGAGTGGCTCCCCACCAAGGGGTTGGCTCTTCAACATGGTCTGAGATTAAGGCGATGTAGCCATGCTTTGGGACGTAGGTCCTTGCCTGGTTGAAAGACCAGATGAGGGAGTCTTTTTGGTCGATGAGATTGACCATGGAAGAGGAAAGAGCTTCAATATATTCTCTCCATATGTGAGCATGTTTCTCATTTAATCCCACTTCCTCCTAGCTTGGCCATTGAGTAGTGCCATGAGCATAATTCCTTCTGGCTATTTCATTAAATCAATCAATTAATTAATTATATACTCAATTATGAGTAAGATATAGGGTTATACGTGCATCGTGGAATAAGGGATAAGAGTTAGGGGCTATGAGATAAGGGTTAAAGTTGTATAGGGGTTATACATGATGTAAAGGTTAATAACTATACATCAAGGGATGGGGGTTAGGGTTTAGAAATTAGTATCTTGAGGACAAGTGTTAAGGATTAACAGATAGGGGATATAGTTTATACATTAGGGGTTATTCGTTGAAATGAGTTATTAAATTTTCATTTTTTCATAGATGTATCTAGTGTTAAGACTTGGTTACCCATAGAAAAACACCAATGCTAAACATTATTCACATAAGAATAATATAACTTGTTTCAATATACTCATTGTTATTGTTTTTATTATAGATTATTTTCACCAAGAATATCTAATTCTACAAGTATGGAAAATATTACGTCATCATCCATGGCAAGGTAATATGAATCTAATATGGAAGATAATGTGATCTAGTGTGTTAATAATAATTGGACTTCCTTGGTGTGAGTGGAAGTTATATTTTTGTTAGGGCGTATGACATTTATCTAGTCGAAAAGAGTTGATAAAGGGATTTTGAAGTTAGACTCATTAAAGAGTATGCATTGTAGGTGATTTGATGTGAATTCATTGAGTTTAAAGGTACTAGGTGACATAAAAATGACATGAAAAAGGTACCTAATGTCAATATGTTAAAGGGGAGGTAGTTGTTATGGGTGGCGGGGGGTGTTATCTGTGAACTTAAGTTACAAAACGAAATGGAGTTTACTTGGGGACTACGAAATGCTACAAATAATGAAGTTGGAGAGCTAGCAGACTTACAAGGTCCAATCATTCTCAAAGACAAAGGGGTTAGAAAGCCCATGGTGATAGACGACCCATTGGTTATTTTGTGATCCATCTCCCACATGTTGTCTTAAAGTTACATTGCACGTAAATCATTGCTGACTTTTAATGTTTCTTTCTTTTAAACCTGCTATTGTTTTAAAGATTTATTTGAGGATTATTTCCTAATTAGTCGACCAATTGCTTGTGTGAATTTATTCGCTCGAGAACCTAGCAAATTTACCTATCGACCTCTCTCCATCGAAAATATGAGCGTTTTAAACATTTCATCCCGAATGGATCTTACCGACAAGCCAATCATAAGCCTCGAAAACCTTCCCACTAGACCCCATCTGAAGGAGTGTTCATTCGAAAATTTTGGTTAAAGGGGTGTTAACACAAGGCACTTAATTTAAAACCACATGCAATAAATACTATTATAATTATACATGACCCTCATTCATAAGTCTTCCCAAGCAAGTCTCCTCAAGCATGAAATTATACATGACCCTCATTCATAAGTCTTCCCAAGCAAGTCTCCTCAAGCATGAAACTTCCTGAAATACCTCCATTTCCAAATACGTCTTGAAGATATTTTTTTTCCAAAATCCTCTTATTCCAAAAGTTTTTCAGAAGGATCCTCTCCAAACTAAAGCTTCCAGAACAATGAACTTCTTTGAACACTCTCCTTCGAAAACATCCTTCCGAACAACACTCTTCGAAGAACATTAATGTCTATCTATGATTACTCCCCTGCTATAGGATGGAGTCTATGCACATTGAATAATGAGGTATAGGGTAAGTTGTAAGTAAATAACTAAACCAACTACCTAAACCGGATTCACCCTTGAATAAATAATTGTTGGAGGCATTCAAAGAAGAGTACCCAGACATGTCTGAAGTAATTTAATATTGGTGGGGAAAGGTGTGCCATTCACTCTGAAAGGTAGCAAACTAATTTTAATACAACATATGAAATAACCCTACCAGTTTCTTGTCTCCATGATATATAGGTCATACAAAGAAGAGAAGTGTAGCCATTTCAAGTTGGAGTGGACCTCAATAGAAAATTACGTAGCTAAGAAGGGACATGTGTTCAATTGGGCACAACTGTTGTCGATCAACATCTTTGAGACAACAAAGAGAGCACTAGGGCTAAAACCACTAAGTTTCTATATGTCTGCTTATTTACTAGATGCTATATGTGCTTCAAATAGTTTTCCGTGAATGGGTTGGGATTGAAACCCCACTTCATTCCCTATACATCTTTATTGCTTTCAATTGTGGGAGGACAACTATATGAGGAATTTTTACGAATTATGTGATCATTTTTTGGCACCCCTGTATGCTATGATATACAAACAAAACCCTCCGGGGATATCTCTAGGATCCATGCAAGCCATTAAAGACATTGGTGATTGGTATGTAGTAAATTACTATACCTATATCAAATTTTATGGTTGTTCAAGTGCACCACACCTTCTCCCTAAGTATATACTTGAAAAATTGTTGATCAGGGATATTGCATACCTAATGGTGGAGGCTGGAATCACTGCAGTCCTAGATTCCAATTAAAAAAGGTTATGTTTCTTATTTGAAGATGCTTATTTGAAGAAACTCGAATTCAAGAAGCTAGGAAAAAACAAGAAGAGTTTGTTGTAGCAAGGAAATTACAAGAAATCCAAGGCAAAGATGCCACTCTAGCCTCATCACAAAATGTATGTGCTACAAACTCCTATACACCCTGACACCCCATTGAATACTCCACCAATTGGTTTCATCCATAACACTTCATATGTGGTTGTTTTTTAAGATATTGTGCCTGATCTAGGGGATTTTTTCTTTAGTAAATCCAAAAGAAAAATAACCACTAGATCAAGCAAGAGACTGAGGATTGGAGAACCTCTAGGTAAAGAACCTCAAGAAAGATTCATCTCGGGACCTCTAGGGAATGATCCTAAGGAAAAAACAAAAGAGACAGCCTCATCCCTACATGCTTTTGCAAGGGCTAATTCCATCACAATGGGAGAATTGGGTGTTTCTCTAGATAGCTGCAAAATCCAAGTATCCTTACTGGAAGAGAAGCTAAAACAACAAAAAGACCAGAGGGAGACATTTTTGGTGCAACAAATGAAGGAAAAATAGTACTTTCATGGTATTGAGGTTAATAATATGAAAAACAAGCATGCGCAAGAAATGGAAAAACTCAAGGAAGAGCACGAAGAGCAAGTTAACCTCTCTGAACAACGAAAGCATAAAATTTTTGAGCTTGAACATAAATTGCAGGAAGTTGAAACTGCCATGAAGGAAAACATCCAAGGGTGATCCAAAATGGATCCCGAAACCAAAATCGGTCCAGGAAGGCCTAAAAATCAAAGTTCTTAGAATCGCTTCAAAACGGACGTGTGCATAGGCCTCGCGATACGAACCCAACACAACTTGAACGGGCTCAAACATACACCATATGCAAAATATATTGTTGTTTGTTCATTTTGCCAAACATGCAAATTTTTTATGACCGTGGAGTCCGTACAGTCCTAACGTGGAAGTTGACTGTACAGGCCATACGGGTGACGTGGAAGTGATGTGTTGGCAGTTGCATGGATCAATCATATTGTGACACGGGGCACCACTGTAAGGGTGACACATGGCACATCCATACAACTAAGTTGGCATGGGATGACGTGGCAAGGTCCATACGACACATGGAAGTTGAATGCACTGGCAGGATGACTGGGCAGGTGTGGCAGACGTGGATGAACCATGTTTGGACATGTGGCATATTTGTGGATGAATGGTATGGTACCATGTGGCCCAGTCTTGGGATGCCACGTGGTATCCCTCCATTGGTTGATTTGTTTGGTTAAAATTTTTGTTTGAGAGTATGTGGGGGTCGAAACCATGACCTCCATGGGTGGCCAAGTCTTCGCATAGGCCAGGCTACCAGCCCGCCTACATGGTGGTTCTTAAACAGAGGTGGTGCCACTTTGTTTTAAACTTTCATTACGTTTCAGTTGGGTGTGGAAAAGGTCAGGGCTTGGCCCCAGCCATTGGTTTTCAACACTCCCATATGACCAGGCAATGCGACAACAAAGGGGGATATCCGACGGGTGCAGATAGTTAGCTTGACGCCCGATCACATGGGCCATACGACCTAGTCCTCCGCCGGGGAAAGGGTGTCAACACCTTAATGGTGCGACACAATCGTCTTAGTTTCATAAACGAGTGCATGCCAAGTTTTTTAAATGGGAAAGCACATAGAGCTGGGTTCAGAGGTCTGTAGGTGCATTTTGCAGAACAGGGGACTACAATTTTATCGAGGAAAACTCCCAGCTCAATTTTTGGCCAATCCAGGTGTAGGAAGAGCCCAGCTAGGGGTTTTAGAACATTCTGGAGCCATTGGACCCATCTATTTGACATTCTAAGAATTTCAAAGAACTTTTTTTAATATTTTGAGCTTGTGATGAGAATGAGCCTTTGAAGAGAGCAACTTTGCGGGCCATTTATGGGAGCTTCGTTCAACCGTTTTTAGTGCCGTCAGTTGTGATGGGTTCTTGAAATCTAGCAAAACACAACCATATATTTTTGTAATCCATTTGGTGAATATTTGAAAAGAAATAAGAAAGCCTCACCCCCTGAGACAAAGGCCCAGAGACGTAGGCGAGATTGCCGAACTTCGTTAACAACTTTGTTGTTATGGTTTGCTATTTCTTTGTGCTTATTTCTATATATGTATATCTTATTATGGCGTATATGTTACATCATTAACTATTCCTCTTTCATCAAATTCCTAAATGGTTAATGAACTCATGTTTTGAAACTCAACCATAGTTTTTAAAATATTTTTTTTCGGATCAAGTGGTATCAGAGCTAGTTGACGGTTGGTGTTTGAGTTTGCATGATTACCAGGGAAAAGTTGAATCGTGGTGAAGGTGAGCTTGTTGAAGACAATCCTGAGATTGGATCAAGAAAGTGGACATCTCAAAGTGAGAAAATGGCGTCTAAAGAAGGACTTTCTCAAGATGAGAAGGATTTTCAAAAAACTCTCTTTGCCATGGAAGAGATGGTGAAAGTGTTGTATGAAGATTACTTGGAACGAAAGAGGTCGGTTCAAGGGAAATATTCAAAGAACGAAAAAAGCGAAGAAGAATGGAAGGAATTTCATTCTACACCCGATTCTAAAATCATCTCTAAGGTATGCAGTGGAATTCATTCATAAATTTCGCATTGTTCCCATCAAGATGGTTCTTTTGGTGCATTTGAAAAACATACAAGAGGTATAGGTTTAAAATTGCTAAGCAAGATGGGTTATGAAGGAAAGGGACTTGGAAATAAGGGTCAAGGTATCGTTAATCCCATAGAGGTTGTGGAAATACCTCGTTATTTAGGATTGGGATATGGTGAAGTGGATATTAGAGAATGCTCCAAAACATTGGAAGCAAGTGATGCTTCAAATGACCAGCTTAAGTCTTTGCGGGAACAATTCATGAAAGGTGATGGTGCATCACTCCATGATAGTGATAGTGAATGTAATTCATATCCAAAGAAAAGTGAAGATAAGTAAGAAAGATATAATGGTCATGGTTGTTCCAAATCTCTTTTTGATTATAAAACATATAATCATGTAATCCAAAACTTGTGGAATATGTATCCTTGTACATTTTTTCATTCACCCAAGCATTGTGTGGCCAAGTGTTGGAAGAGACAATCTTTGTACAGGAAATTTATGTCGACCAGGAAGGAGACACGACATAAAGACTCAACTCCACAATGGAAGAAAGAGAAGGGAAAACAAGTTTGGATGTCGAAAAACCACTGCACTTATTGTAACAAGGGTGGACATCAAAAGGCTAAATGTTGGAAGCTTAATCTGGAGCTTCGTCCAAAGAAGGACAAAACGATTGTGCATGTACTCACAAAGGAAGAGGAAGTACTAGCGAAGCAAGAGGAACAACATGAAGGAAAGAAACCATTCACTTGGTTTTACCAGAAGTGGATGTCACATCTTCATTGTATTTTGTTTCCATTAATGTAATCACACATGTTGTAATGATGACCTGTTATAACATCATTTTTTTACAACATAGTGTTTTTTTTATCCTTATGAGTATGTAATCAATAAGGTCGATTTTGTAACCTTTTGGAGGACCAAAAGGTCTTAGTGGGGAGGTGTGATCCAAAATGGATCTCGGAACCAAAATGGGTCCAGGAAGGCCTAAAAATCAAAGTGCTCATAATCTCTCCAAAACGTACGTGTGCGTAGTCCTCGTCGATATGAACCCAACACATCTTGAAAGATATTGCGGTCTGTTTATTTTTTCAAACAAGCAAAATTTTGATCACTTTGCAATCCGTACAGTGCTGACGTGGCAACTGACTGTACAGGTTGTATGTTCATACATGTGACGTGGTAGTGATGTGTTGGCAGTTGCGTGGACCAGTCATATTGTGACACGTGGCACCACTGCAAGGGTGACATGTGGCATGTCCGTACAACCAAGTTGTCATGGGATGACGTGGCAAGGTCCATATGACATGTGGCAACTAACTAGACTGGCATGCTAACTGGGCAGGTGTGGAAGACATGCACGAATCATGTTTGGACATGTGGAATTTTTTTGGTCGAATGGTATGGTGCCACATGGCCCAGTCTTGGGCTGCCACTTGGCACCCTTCCATTGGTTGATTTGTTTGGTTAAAAGTTTTGTTTGAGAGTTTGTGGGCGTCGAACTCATGACCTCCATGGGCGGCCAAGTCTTCACATAGGCCGGGATACCAGCCCGCCTACACGGTGGTTCTTAACTAGAGGTGGCGCCACTTTGTTTTAAACTTTAATTACGTTTCAATTGGGTGCAGAAAGGGTCGGGGCTTGGCCCATGCCCTTGGTTTTCAACACTCCCATATGACCAGGCAATGCGACAATGGAGGGGGCTAGCTAGGGGGTGTAGATAGTTATCCCTGCGCCCGACCACATGGGCCATACGACCTAGTCCTTCCCCAGGGAAAGGGTGCTAGTGCCTTAATGGTGTGACAAAATTTCCCGAGTTTCAGAAACAAGTGCGTGCCAAGTTTTTTAAATGGGAAAGCACACAGAGTTGGGTTCAAAGGTCTGTAGGTGTGTTTTGCAGAACAAAGGACTGCAAGTTTATTGGGGAAAACTCCCAAGAGTGTATTTTCTTCAATTTTTGGCCAATCCAGGTGCAGGAAGAGCCGAATCTGGAGCCATTAGAGCCATCTATTTGGCATTATGAGCATTGCAAAGTAATGTTTTTAATACTTTGATCTTATGATGAGAATGTACCTTTGAGGAGAGAAACTTTGCGAGCCATTTTTGGGAGCTTCGTTCATCTGTTTTCAGTGCTATCAGTTGTGATGGGTTCTTGAGATCTAGAAGAACACAACCAGTTCATTTTGTAATTAATTTGGCACTTTTATGATGTACTTTTTAAGCTTTGAATAGAAATAAGAAAGCCTCACCCCCTGAGATAAAGGCCCGGAGACGTAGGCGAGATTGTCGAAATCTGTTAACAACTTTGTTGTTATGCTTTGTTGTTTCTTTGTGCTTATTTCCAGATCTATATATCTTATTATGGCTACTATGCTACATCATTAATTCTTCCTCGTTCATCAAATTCCTAAAAGGTTAATGAACTCATGTTTTGAAATTCAACCATAGTCTTTAAAAGATATTTTTCGGATCAAAGGGGCACTCACTTTAAAGAATGCATAGGAAGAAGCTATTGAGGTCAATGAAGATCTGATAAAAATATAGACAAAAATATTTTTCACACTAAATGATATACAGAGGCATCCTGATGTTTTGATGACACTGTAGGAACATATAAATGAATAGAGGGATTAGTAGAAAAAGGCTCGATATGCATTTTATAAAGTGGTGTATTGGTAGGAACTACATACTAAAACATCTGGAACTCTTCCAAGATACAATGTGAAGCAAAAAATGAAGAACCATATATTATTTGACTCCTTTAAAGAAATATTTGATGAGATCCAATAATCTCAGGAATTTTCCACCAAATATGGCTAAAGAATATATAACTCTTTAGATGAGTTGTTAGAAGATTTCATAATGGAGATAATGGACAAGTTGGATGAGGATGGACCTAGTAAATTAAGGTTCAAGGATGTGGTAGAAGGCAGAGATATCAACAAAGAAGAAATCAGCCAGATCAAGGAGGTAAACATAGAGGTATTAAATAAATACTTGATCAAATTGATTAAGTTAGTTACTGTTGAGTGCAATCTATGTCGTATAAATTCTCAACGATTTAATGTCAACCA
>JZKD02S1591758.1:0-10203 GCA_000966675.3 Picea glauca
AGTCGAGCATAAAATCTAACATTTGAGGCACAACCTCCATAACTATCCCCAATATGATTTCTACTTTGCAATACACAAACTTCAAGTAAAATAAAACTTTTCTAGCTTGGGTTCGAGATTCCATAACTCCCCTCCTAGCCAATCAAAAAGAAAAATAATATGTATAGTTCATTATAATCCTTACATTCAATTCATTGATTAATTATAATAAAAAATACAATCCATTATATCTCCATAAAAATATTAGAAATTATATGGCCTCCACTTTTTATTTCATTTTTTTTTTCCATTTTCACCCTTATTTTCTCTATCATACCACTACGTTATCTACCGTTTTTTCTTCATCTTCCTAGTTTTTAGATTCATCTACCTCGACCTTATCTCTAGATAAATTGAAGGTGCTTAATTTGTATAATAAATATGAATTTGTTATAAGGTCCCTATTGGTGTTGTTTTTTTGGTGCATTCAAGAAGTAACAACAATGGTTATAATCACTGCATTCAATCGTATGAATAACATGATGGGAGTGAACCAACTGAACACAATATCCCGCATATGAGGTAGAGCTTCCACAATTGTCCTCAACATGATTTCTACTTTGCAATATACAAACTACAAGAAAAAGAAAACCTTTATTGGCTTGGATTCTAAATCCCACAACTTCCCTCCTGGTCAACCAAAACAAACTGTATATCTTACTCTAATCCTTCCATTTAATCCATCCATTCATTAATTATAATAACTAGAGTGCTAAAAAGGGACTAAAAATAAACTACCTATTTAAGATAGCATGTTGGTGATAAATGTTCATGTGAATGGTTTTATATATATGAATGACAACAAATCCATTGGATTGCACATCAATCCTCTAGATGTTAGCGTTGTGGGATTAATTAATTAATTAATTAATTAATCCATACGTGTGCAATTTTTTGTCTCTCCATGTGGAGAGCTAGAAAAAGTAAAACAAAAATGGTCGAAATGATAAGACAATTAGAATGCAAACCAAAACATGTTCCCACTTTATTCTTATATATTCCCTCTCTATTATTTAGGGAATAATTCTTTACTCTGAATCTAGGCAAGGTAATATATCGCAACACTAGGCACTTAGTAGCAAATTAAATGTTGGTTGTTTTTTTCTTCAAAGTAGTGTATTAGCTTGAACTTTGAAGAGAAGAGATGGGTTTCAAGGAGGATGTATTATTTCCTAATTGGTCATCTACAATTTTGTTTAATGTAGTAGCAGAAAAAAATTTCACAAAAATCCATGTATTATCCCATGTTGTAGTATATCCATTTTATTCAAGTGGAATGGATAATCGAAACTATGTTGTAAATAAATAAATATATTTTTGCAACATCTTGTTCTATATTTGTTTTTCATAGTTACCTTATGATTCTTCACATCAGGTTATTTTCATTCCCTTTATAGTTACCTTATAATTCTTTACATCAAGTTTTGTAGATTGCACTATTGTCAATGATCAATTGGAACTCCCTCAAAGAGTAACATTATAATTGTTTGCAATTACAATAACAATCTCATAAAGCATATTTTTTTATTATTGAAAACCTCGTCATGATGATAATACAATGATACATATTTATGAATTCCACACTATATTGATGCCAAATGATATGCAAATGATGTAAGTGACACATGCATGATACAATAAAGATGCCAAAATTATGTGGATACAACAGAAACGGATGCAAACATGATGCAAAATGAAAATCAAAAGATCTAGAATTTTAAGTATCGTAAATATGATGTTTCTATGATGCAAAAAAACATACGCTCACCCATAAAAAAACCTTAGCGAAGGACTTGAGGGCTTAAAGAATGCAAATTGGTGACACCACAACCCCATATTGTAGTAGTGAGGTAAATCAACCCCTACAAAGATTGGAAAATCTACAAGGTGTTTTTGATCAAATGGTGAGATAGAATATGGATTTATGAGTAGAGTTGGAAAGTATGCCTTCCTCGAAAATAAATAAGGCCTAGGGAATACTACAAGGTGTGGAACCATCATTAATGTTAGTGCAATACCATAAGGAGCAAGTTGATATTGCATCCTAGTTAAGTCACAAGATTTAGAGATAGCTATCAATATGGTCAAGTATTACAAGTGTCAGAGAGAAGCATATTAACGATTTGAAGCTTAAATGTAAATATATTTCTTAAGAAGAAAGATTTCATTTTTTGAATCCTCAAGCATAAGTGAAAATGATGAATGAAGATAACAAATTGGATGCATATAGACCCTTTATATAAAGAGAACAATGCAATTTTAAAAGTTCTTTGTTAGTTGCAACTAATTGGATGAGAAAATTATTACATGATTGTTGTGCATTTTCAAAAGACAAAAGGGATGTAGTACTAAAACAAAAACCTAAGGCATACCATCTAGATGTCGATAAGACTCAATAGTTTTTGACCCACCTAGACATATATATGAGAAGTATGTTAAGGATCTAAATGAATTTTGTATGTTTAAGGATGAGGCCATTTGTGAAATACCTAAGTTGACCTCTTTGTTTGAAGATCCTTCACCTTCTACTTGAGTTTACCTATCAGTAAATTAACTAGAGTGATTGACTAGTGTGATTGGGGCTTGTTGGACCCTTTATGCATTTGGTATATAAGTGGTCATGGAATGGTGTGCATGATTTACTATGTGAGGTAAATGTTCCCGGTATAGAGTTTACACCTATAGCTTGAATTCGTTGTGATTATTGGATCATATATGACTGCAACCTTTATAAGATAAATTAATTCCCATTAGATATATTAAACTAAAGTCTCATTTCCCTATATGTTTATAGATCCTTTGATATTATTTCTATGATTTTCATTATTATAATGTTGTTAAGTGGTATTGTTAATATTTCTACATAGGATGGGGTTAAATATATTGATTCAACCTATTAGTTACCTATATCTATGTATGGTTCAACTTATATGGTGTCTGATGAAAGACTTTGTTGTATTGTCCTGTTATGCTAAAGGTGGATAATTGTTGGGTTTCCTTTCAATTTTGTATGAATATCTTATGGTGATTTTTTGTATATGTCATTGTTAAGGTTTATGATTTATGTTCATTTATGTAAGATAATTTAGTTTACTATTAAGTTTATGAATGTTTACAAATATTGTTACGTCATCATGTGCACTACTATAAAGACAACCAAAAAACACTTGGGTGAGACTTTCTCTCCATGAGGAATTAAGTATGTTAGGGCCTAAATTAACACTCCATGTTGAACACTTACCTAAATCCAAGGTATTGGATTTAGAGCCAATAGATCTAGATAAATTGGATTATCAAATAAAATCTCTACATATTTTGGTTTAGGTTATTATTTTTTAGGGTATCCTTATATATTTTCTTACCAGGAAGAGATCTACATTATTCAATTGAATTACCATATTTCTTATGCTAATTGGAACACTCCTTCTTCCCTTTACTATTAAATGAATATGGCTAGTCTAAACCATTTAATTATCCATTAGAGTTGGATGGAGTCTTGAGGGTGGAGGCTTGAGGAAGAAGCATTTGTATTGCGAGAAATGAAATTGGAACATTTCTTTGCAAACTTAGATCCAATTTTGTTTTTAGAAGATATTCCTCTTTCCGAATAGTTTTCTTCAAAGGTAGTTATTTATTTCCTAAGACTAATGAGTAAACCTAAAATAAAATTGAACTTAAGTACCTCTCCGAGATACATACTTTTCATTTTAGTTTAAATCTTGTTTATAAGTCCAATGTATTATTGGACTTATGGAAATAAAATTTTCCTAAGTTTAAGACATCATTCCATAAATTCTCCTAATGTTATAATAGCATAAAGCTTAGTATTCTTCCTGGTAGATTTGAATTTGGTCCATTAGGTGATATGTTTTTCTGCAATGGCCATCATTATTTTATTATTATACCACCAATATATATTAGTTTCTTATATATGGACCCCAATAATTAATGTATTGTCTACATCATTGATCTCGGGTTGAGACTTGAAGTATGCTTCCAGACTACATAACAAGTCAATATTGTTACCATTGAATCTACTATTGAACTTATGTATCATGTCCTTCCATTTGAAATGAAATATATGGTACTAGGTTGTATTCCTATGTTTGATTATGGTTGATTTTGTAGGAGAATTATTTGGAATGATCTCATCATTTCATGTATTTCCTTAGTTTAGTTCTTACCTGATTAGCAAAGATCTATTCAAGATCATTTGTATTGGAAAATTATTGCATTTCTTCAAACATCGGGTGCACTTTTGAAATTCATTCTAGAGAATATCTAGGATCATCCCCTTGATCCTCATAGTAGATATTCAAGGTTGTTGAGAGTGTGCTTTATAATATTACAGGAATTTTTCCAAGAATGACACAATGGTGAGGGAGTCAAGAAAAAAGGTTCTAATACATTAAATTGATTATGGCACATTAAATTGATTATGGCATTTCTCACTATATGGATGTGGTGTAAAGTTCATTTCAATGTCAATTTCATTAAAAACAATAATGAAGTGATCTGCACACAAAGCGAGATAGGGTTTCGATTACTCCAAATGCATAACTCTAAAAGTTTAAATCTTTGTCCATGAGAGTATATCTAGTAAAAGTAATCTAAGGAGATATGTTAGAGATTAACTAGGGATATACAGGGAATAATGAGGGATATATAGGGAATAATTAAGAAGTTATAGTACCTACATAACATTGTATAGGGAAAAATAAGGTATATATACTACCTAATTAGGGATCTTCTAAATAAGGGATCTATGATGTGTAATTGATTTTAAAAAGGTCATGGATATTCCACTAGAGAGTTAATCACAACATATATTAAATGCTATTGCAAAATATCATGGGGTTATATTCTATTTTGTGGTGTTTTCTTATGATTAGGATGTAATATAGAAAACATATTGCTCAAACTATTGAAATGAACTAGTAATACAAGGGAAAAGATACAATAGTAAAGTGAGCACACCATCAACACATTGAACATAAGATGTACCCTAAAATAACTGATGTGGGAAAACCCAACAAGAAAATGAATACCTTACCTTGTTATTTTTTTATTAGATATAAAATGCAAGATACAAAGAAATATGTACACATTGTGGAGTTACAATACACATTGTGGCTTGTGAACAATTGTTATGGGATCTTTTTTTCCCTTTATTCTACTAAAATCTCTCACTCCTTTACTCTACTCAATTATGTAGCAATGAATCATTACAATAGGAGTAGAACCCCTTTCTTTCCTTGTAGCTCAATTTTTAACATGTCCCAATAGTCAGCCAAGGTTAGGGTTAGGGTTTTGCATGCCCTAGCCCCTAATTATGGTTTAGGTTTTATATCCTCTAAAATATTTTTGAAAGTACACATGTGACTCTCTCCACATGTGTGAGCAATGAGAATTGATGTAGCATTCACTTGTTAATAAGGTGGTCAAATCAAAGGTCAACTTGTGGGAAACACAACTTCCTCATATTGACTATGGTTGAGGTGCTCTTTGAACCATGGGAAAATCTCAATGAGTATAATAATTTCAATGGTTGTAGACTTTGTTTACAAATTTTGAAGGCCCCAAAACAATCGTTTAGTGCTTGGAATAGGGTTTAAGTGTTTCAAGACCCCAAATCACCAAAATTGGACCTGCCCCTAAGATGGGCCCAACAAAGACATGGTTCTTCTTTTCCAACCAAAAAATTACCAAATAGATAAAAAATTATATAATGACCCATTACAAATCAATAAATAAAANAGTCGAGCATAAAATCTAACATTTGAGGCACAACCTCCATAACTATCCCCAATATGATTTCTACTTTGCAATACACAAACTTCAAGTAAAATAAAACTTTTCTAGCTTGGGTTCGAGATTCCATAACTCCCCTCCTAGCCAATCAAAAAGAAAAATAATATGTATAGTTCATTATAATCCTTACATTCAATTCATTGATTAATTATAATAAAAAATACAATCCATTATATCTCCATAAAAATATTAGAAATTATATGGCCTCCACTTTTTATTTCATTTTTTTTTTCCATTTTCACCCTTATTTTCTCTATCATACCACTACGTTATCTACCGTTTTTTCTTCATCTTCCTAGTTTTTAGATTCATCTACCTCGACCTTATCTCTAGATAAATTGAAGGTGCTTAATTTGTATAATAAATATGAATTTGTTATAAGGTCCCTATTGGTGTTGTTTTTTTGGTGCATTCAAGAAGTAACAACAATGGTTATAATCACTGCATTCAATCGTATGAATAACATGATGGGAGTGAACCAACTGAACACAATATCCCGCATATGAGGTAGAGCTTCCACAATTGTCCTCAACATGATTTCTACTTTGCAATATACAAACTACAAGAAAAAGAAAACCTTTATTGGCTTGGATTCTAAATCCCACAACTTCCCTCCTGGTCAACCAAAACAAACTGTATATCTTACTCTAATCCTTCCATTTAATCCATCCATTCATTAATTATAATAACTAGAGTGCTAAAAAGGGACTAAAAATAAACTACCTATTTAAGATAGCATGTTGGTGATAAATGTTCATGTGAATGGTTTTATATATATGAATGACAACAAATCCATTGGATTGCACATCAATCCTCTAGATGTTAGCGTTGTGGGATTAATTAATTAATTAATTAATTAATCCATACGTGTGCAATTTTTTGTCTCTCCATGTGGAGAGCTAGAAAAAGTAAAACAAAAATGGTCGAAATGATAAGACAATTAGAATGCAAACCAAAACATGTTCCCACTTTATTCTTATATATTCCCTCTCTATTATTTAGGGAATAATTCTTTACTCTGAATCTAGGCAAGGTAATATATCGCAACACTAGGCACTTAGTAGCAAATTAAATGTTGGTTGTTTTTTTCTTCAAAGTAGTGTATTAGCTTGAACTTTGAAGAGAAGAGATGGGTTTCAAGGAGGATGTATTATTTCCTAATTGGTCATCTACAATTTTGTTTAATGTAGTAGCAGAAAAAAATTTCACAAAAATCCATGTATTATCCCATGTTGTAGTATATCCATTTTATTCAAGTGGAATGGATAATCGAAACTATGTTGTAAATAAATAAATATATTTTTGCAACATCTTGTTCTATATTTGTTTTTCATAGTTACCTTATGATTCTTCACATCAGGTTATTTTCATTCCCTTTATAGTTACCTTATAATTCTTTACATCAAGTTTTGTAGATTGCACTATTGTCAATGATCAATTGGAACTCCCTCAAAGAGTAACATTATAATTGTTTGCAATTACAATAACAATCTCATAAAGCATATTTTTTTATTATTGAAAACCTCGTCATGATGATAATACAATGATACATATTTATGAATTCCACACTATATTGATGCCAAATGATATGCAAATGATGTAAGTGACACATGCATGATACAATAAAGATGCCAAAATTATGTGGATACAACAGAAACGGATGCAAACATGATGCAAAATGAAAATCAAAAGATCTAGAATTTTAAGTATCGTAAATATGATGTTTCTATGATGCAAAAAAACATACGCTCACCCATAAAAAAACCTTAGCGAAGGACTTGAGGGCTTAAAGAATGCAAATTGGTGACACCACAACCCCATATTGTAGTAGTGAGGTAAATCAACCCCTACAAAGATTGGAAAATCTACAAGGTGTTTTTGATCAAATGGTGAGATAGAATATGGATTTATGAGTAGAGTTGGAAAGTATGCCTTCCTCGAAAATAAATAAGGCCTAGGGAATACTACAAGGTGTGGAACCATCATTAATGTTAGTGCAATACCATAAGGAGCAAGTTGATATTGCATCCTAGTTAAGTCACAAGATTTAGAGATAGCTATCAATATGGTCAAGTATTACAAGTGTCAGAGAGAAGCATATTAACGATTTGAAGCTTAAATGTAAATATATTTCTTAAGAAGAAAGATTTCATTTTTTGAATCCTCAAGCATAAGTGAAAATGATGAATGAAGATAACAAATTGGATGCATATAGACCCTTTATATAAAGAGAACAATGCAATTTTAAAAGTTCTTTGTTAGTTGCAACTAATTGGATGAGAAAATTATTACATGATTGTTGTGCATTTTCAAAAGACAAAAGGGATGTAGTACTAAAACAAAAACCTAAGGCATACCATCTAGATGTCGATAAGACTCAATAGTTTTTGACCCACCTAGACATATATATGAGAAGTATGTTAAGGATCTAAATGAATTTTGTATGTTTAAGGATGAGGCCATTTGTGAAATACCTAAGTTGACCTCTTTGTTTGAAGATCCTTCACCTTCTACTTGAGTTTACCTATCAGTAAATTAACTAGAGTGATTGACTAGTGTGATTGGGGCTTGTTGGACCCTTTATGCATTTGGTATATAAGTGGTCATGGAATGGTGTGCATGATTTACTATGTGAGGTAAATGTTCCCGGTATAGAGTTTACACCTATAGCTTGAATTCGTTGTGATTATTGGATCATATATGACTGCAACCTTTATAAGATAAATTAATTCCCATTAGATATATTAAACTAAAGTCTCATTTCCCTATATGTTTATAGATCCTTTGATATTATTTCTATGATTTTCATTATTATAATGTTGTTAAGTGGTATTGTTAATATTTCTACATAGGATGGGGTTAAATATATTGATTCAACCTATTAGTTACCTATATCTATGTATGGTTCAACTTATATGGTGTCTGATGAAAGACTTTGTTGTATTGTCCTGTTATGCTAAAGGTGGATAATTGTTGGGTTTCCTTTCAATTTTGTATGAATATCTTATGGTGATTTTTTGTATATGTCATTGTTAAGGTTTATGATTTATGTTCATTTATGTAAGATAATTTAGTTTACTATTAAGTTTATGAATGTTTACAAATATTGTTACGTCATCATGTGCACTACTATAAAGACAACCAAAAAACACTTGGGTGAGACTTTCTCTCCATGAGGAATTAAGTATGTTAGGGCCTAAATTAACACTCCATGTTGAACACTTACCTAAATCCAAGGTATTGGATTTAGAGCCAATAGATCTAGATAAATTGGATTATCAAATAAAATCTCTACATATTTTGGTTTAGGTTATTATTTTTTAGGGTATCCTTATATATTTTCTTACCAGGAAGAGATCTACATTATTCAATTGAATTACCATATTTCTTATGCTAATTGGAACACTCCTTCTTCCCTTTACTATTAAATGAATATGGCTAGTCTAAACCATTTAATTATCCATTAGAGTTGGATGGAGTCTTGAGGGTGGAGGCTTGAGGAAGAAGCATTTGTATTGCGAGAAATGAAATTGGAACATTTCTTTGCAAACTTAGATCCAATTTTGTTTTTAGAAGATATTCCTCTTTCCGAATAGTTTTCTTCAAAGGTAGTTATTTATTTCCTAAGACTAATGAGTAAACCTAAAATAAAATTGAACTTAAGTACCTCTCCGAGATACATACTTTTCATTTTAGTTTAAATCTTGTTTATAAGTCCAATGTATTATTGGACTTATGGAAATAAAATTTTCCTAAGTTTAAGACATCATTCCATAAATTCTCCTAATGTTATAATAGCATAAAGCTTAGTATTCTTCCTGGTAGATTTGAATTTGGTCCATTAGGTGATATGTTTTTCTGCAATGGCCATCATTATTTTATTATTATACCACCAATAGATATTAGTTTCTTATATATGGACCTCAATAATTAATGTATTGTCTACATCATTGATCTCGGGTTGATTCTTGAAGTATGCTTCCAGACTACATAACGAGTCAATATTGTTACCATTGAATCTACTATTGAACTTATGTATCATGCCCTTCCATTTGAAATGAAATATATGGTACTAGGTTTTATTCCTATGTTTGTTTATGGTTGATTTTGTAGGAGAATTATTTGGAATGATCTCATCATTTCATGTATTTCCTTAGTTTAGTTCTTATCTGATTAGCAAAGATCTATTCAAGATAATTTGTATTGGAAAATTATTGCATTTCTTCAAACCTCGGGTGTGTTGGATCATGTTGTCATTGATGCCAATGGCTTGATTGATTGATGTCAAGTGATTGATTGATGTCAAAGGATTGATTGATTGATGATTGATGTAATATAATATGTATTGTCCTT